>FR997785.1:137860-340357 GCA_905475315.1 Autographa pulchrina | reverse complement strand
GATAGTGACATCTCTTTAATTATCTATACATATAATAAATCTGTAGAAAAGAAAATTTTGTACATTGAAGAAATTGAAAAAAAAAATAGCCAGCGTGTTAAAGGATAACTAACAGAACCCATTTCCATCATTTTTGAAATTTTTGTCTGTTTGTTTGTGCACGCATCACGTAAAATCTACGAATTCAATGCAGACAATGTTTATATACAAAAATTATACGCAACTTGAGGTATAATTTAGTTTTTGTTTCATCGAAATCGGTTCACTCTATCAAAAGATATGATTAATTTAGTGAGTTTAAGAAGTAAAATATTACAACACGCAATTCAGTATAGTACTTCTATTATGTATATTATTATTCAGTATAGTACATATTATCTATAAAAGACAATTACAACTCTCTTTTGCCGGGGGTAAGATTTCATGTTACAGTATCAAACATAAACTACTTAATCGAATGGTGTAAAAAATTGAGAGGTTGTTATTAAGAAATCGTAGATGGTTGTTAGCTATGTTGAAACATGCTATTGAATCTAGCTGATAAGGGGTGGAGCTTTAAATTTCCAAAATCATTTTCTCAACTGCACACATAAATTGGCATTATTGACAGATAAACAAGAGGGTAACCATGGCAGACAGGTAGCCATAGCAATCAAATAACTTCAATTTGATTAGTACCTATATTTTAGTGAACTAGCTATCGAAGCAAACAGCTTGGCGGTTGAACGATTGGAAAAGAGTGATCTTGCTGCAAGTTCAAATCCGGTTGTTAATATTTGTATTTTTTTTTTCATGCGTCCATTTTCTTATATAAGTTTGAATTTTTTGATACTCAAGTTCAAATCACAGTAGAGCTAACTCTTTTTGTGTTTTACTAACGTATCTTTTTTAAGTAAAAATATATTTGTAACATTTTGTTGTATTTTTAGTCGCAATAAACGACATCTTTAAGTCGTAAATTTTTTCTCAACCGATATATAAACTTACAATTATTTAGTGTTTGTATTTACTAATCTCCGTAGGTAAGTTTGTTCCTCATTGCTGATCATGGAGGAACAAACGTGCATGGCATATACCGTAAAGTGGTTGGTCTTGGCCATTTGCTTGGAAATTTACGCATTCGCTTCTGACTTGAAAACGTAAGCTTCCCCATATATCACTTTATAGTTGGTTAAAAACTTTAATCCACTTTTAAACTATTTTTCCAACATAATGTGTAATGTTTTCTATTGGTCATCTATACCTATTATATTCCATGGACAAGATCTTTTTGTATTTTTTATTTATTTTCTTTTACCCAAAAACCCAATGACGACCTCCGTGGTCGAGTGGCGTACGCACCGGTTTTCAAGGTGTCGCTAGCTCTGAGGTCCCGGGTTCGATCCCCGGACGGGTCAATGTAGAAACTCACTTTTCTACATTGCCTCCTGTCTGGGTGTTTGTGGTGCCTTCGTTGTTTCTGAATTCCATAACACAAGTGCTAAATAGCTACTTACTTTGAGTTCAGAGCAAAATATGTGATGTTGTCCGCAAAAAAAAAAAACTTAGTATGTACTACCTCTTTAATATTCATTAAAAGGTAGCTTGCTTCTCATGTAGGTTTTTATGCGTACATGATGTTTTATTTATGTGTTTAAATTTTATAAAGTTTTCGTACCCTATTACCGGAAGGTTGGCCCAAAACCCTAAATAAAATAAACTTTTTATCGCATTCTCTAAATTTTAAAATATATACGTATGGTATTTAAGCCTATCACCTTATGCTAGGCAGAATAAAGCGAATTGTACAGGATACAGCCTCTGACTTTGATCAGGGTAGAATGAGATTGTCCTTGGACAGCTATTACTTAATCTTTCCAAACAAATAATTTTAAACACAGTTTTGGTAATTCTGCCACTGCGCCTCTCAAACCGTACGTCAACTTTTTGTAACTACCTCATCTTTCAGTTTCATGGGTCTCATGTCAGCCACTGCCTATCTGATATCCACTCTCAATTTAACTGCGTAGTTCAATTTCGAGGTTTCGCACCAAAACCTCGCGCCCTGTAGTCTCACTAGGGACTACGGTACCAACGAGAACTATAGCATAAAAAATGGACTAATTTGTTTTTATGGATGCGGTTTTTGGGTGCCCTTTGCCATTTACTGCCTAGAGCGACAGCTGCTTTCACTTTAACTCAGAGTTGGCGCTGCCAGTAGACTCAATACAAAAACATTGACCTTCAATTATTGTAACCAACTGGGTAAAGCACAGAGAAAACGTACTACATATATAAAAAAGAAGATAAAAGAGTTAGTTCAAAACTGCCCAAGGTAGACATATTTTGGACATTGACATCGAAAGCCACCATGAAAATGATAATTTTTTCTCACGGTTCCAGAACCGTGATGTGAGATTTATCTTCCAAGTCCAGACTTGGAAGATAAATCTAAAATTTTTAAACAAAGTAGCATCAAAACCAATCCTTAAAAGTTTTAGATGTAAGCTTATTATATAATTATGACGATGGTACTTTTTTATTTTGAGAATTTATACTAACAGCAACATTTGTGACAAAATTTACTCGGCAGTAGGCAGTTCGTGTTGGTGGCCCTCTATATCACAGTCAAATATTTATTCATAAAGATGAATGATAGGTATATAAGCGAACAACGTCGCGGGTACAGCTAGTATGACATAAGCGGCCAATTCACCACAGATAATTAAGAAAAGCAATATCCCACCAAAAACATTCAATGTAAAAAAAGCCAAGTCTCTCTATGCAATTCTTCCATCGTAAAAAGTTTTGAGATCGCATAGGAGCCAAGTCCTGTTCAACTTAATTTGTAATAATAAATCAATATTTTGTGACTATATCAATAGATTTGTTTACATTACAATAACAGTGATTTGGCCATGAGCACAAGTTAAAGGTCGTTTGCTCCTTTTAATTACGTGCAAATACCGTTGAATTTATATATTATATATATTATGGACATGATTTTGTAACTGATTGGAATTTGAGATCACTATGGACTAAACATGCGCCATAGTGCATGTGCAGTTCACTGATCTTGGATGATACCGACTGTCGGTTAAGGTGTCCTGATATTATTTATTTGCAACTCCTCCAAATATGCCGCTTTATATTTGTATCTTATTGTGCTCATGGCCAAGTCACTATTATTGTAATGTAAACAAAACTATTGATATAGTCACAAAATATTGATTTATTATTACAAATTAAGTTGAACAGGACTTGGCTCCTATGCGATCTCAAAACTTTTTACGATGGAAGAATAGCAGAGACTTGGCTTTTTTTACATTGAATGTTTTTGGTGGGATCTCATTTATTTTTTGTAGGTATCTTTCTTTTATTTTTATAAATAAACAAAATTTCTAAAAAAATATTTGCTTTTTGTACATAAACAAAGAACAAAGTTAACAATGCAGTCAAAATTCATATACCATGTTCTTGTAAAACCGCAAATATAAATTTGTTTCATATTATTTACTAAGGTATATAATTTATTACCGTTTTTATAATTTTCCCTTTACATGTAGCTAAAAACCTATCTTGGTGCCAAATTTGAAGGTTCTAAGTTTGCTAGAAGTACCTTAGATTTTTGATGATCGGTCAGTGAGTGAGTCAGTGAGTGACAAAATGGTGTAACTTTGATCGCTCATAACTCGTAAACTATTGGTTCAAATGTCATGTAATTTTGAGGCTGAGCTTGTTTTAATACTTACTCTAGGTCATCGAAAACCTAAACCCCTAGCTTTGTCCGTATCGATGATACAGGGGGGGTGAAATAGCCGCGAAACGCTTCGAGAAAAGAATGGTACGGCCGTGCCCGTTTTGCTCGAGACTTGGCTGGGGCACTGCCGTGCCCCCAGATAGTGTTTTTCTTTACATCTCCCATCCTTCGAGAGAACAATTGCATGCAAATGTTTGATCAGGCGCTCGACACTGCTGAAGATAGCTTGGTAATATGAAAAAGATTGGATTCTGCCTTCTTATGTCCGGCATCAACTTCATAGATTGAGTTAGAAATCTTCTTTAAGATTTTGTATGGTCCAATCTTCAATTCATCCATTTTCTTTCTATTTAATCGATTCCCATTTTCGACATATACTCTGTCTCCCACTTCGAATTTATAATCTTCCCTACCAAAATCATATATTTTTTTATTGTAGTAGTGAGATTTTATTGAATTTTGGGCTAGTTCTCTATCTCTTTTCAGATCTTCTTTTGTACGTCTTGATTTTAATTCAAGTGGCAGAATATCCACATTCTCGCCTTCTAAAAGGTATTTTGGAGTAAATTTTGTGACTGTATGTTCTGTTTCGTTATATTTCGCTACACATTGTTGTGCTACAGTTGTCCAGGGGCCCGAGTCTGCTATTTACACTCCGTGTTACTATGATCATAGTGGGATGATAGTGTCAACCCAATATGTGCCTAATTTTCGTATTCAGTTAAGCCAACAACAATCAGTGGCATACTGGCATGAGTGGGATGCGGTGTTGTCAATTTAAATTAAAAATAAAAGTATCAAACATTTTGTAATTATTAATAGGCAACACCGATTGGCACTAATTATTAATAATCGTTTCTTATGTTGCAAAAAATTGTATTAATTGTTTTTTGAATACTAATTAATTGTAAAAGCCCATACAATATGTAATTTCTATTAAAAACTTGTAAATAAGGATAATTATGTTTTAAAAAAGGAAAGTTTTCGTTGAAATTGACACATTGTCTATGAAAAATAAAAAATGTTTAGCCATAGATATGATGCAACTGCTGTCAAAAAATAGCGGAATACGAAATTGTACCGGCCATCGGTCATATTCACTCAACTCGCGGCTCAATCGTTCCAATGGCCAATTGTGACGTTTTGACAGTTAGTAGAATGCCAATTATCGTAAAATGGTCCCACTAACCCCACCCACTCAGACGATTCAAGCAAATGTAAATAGCAGACTCGGGCCCCAGGCAGTTTTCTTATCACTTTCGTTTATTTTGCATCTTATCCTGTTGACTAAAGTTTGATTTAGCCTTTCATTAAGCCCATTTGAAAATGGTGTATCCACAGCTGTAAATATTATTGTTATGTTTTTCTTTTTCAGGAAGTCTTTGAATTCTTTCGAATTTAAACCAGGGTATTGGTCTGTTAATACCATATCAATATTGTAGCTTTGTGTTACATTTTTTATAAGCTTAATAAAATCACTGGAGCTTTGATTTCTTGACGTCAATATCAGTGGCGGATTTACCAGCAGGCTGAGTAGGCTTGAGCCTAGGGCGGCGGATTTTGGAGGGCGGCAAATTTGTCCCAATTTTTTTTTGTCTACTAGAAATAAAATAAAATGGATACCTAAATGGTATTAGATTGCACCACTTAACCTGTCATTGACAAGTTAAGTTAAGTAGTGCAATACTGCAATCTAATATTTAATAACATTTACCGAATGTAAATTATTTTGTAATCTGTGTTCATTCATATTGTGCAAGGGTTTTAAGGCAAACTTTAGTTCATCTTTTAAGCAATGCATAATTGAGCTTTTCTTAGCTCAGAAATAAAATTACTTCTTGTGTAACCTACACTAAGTCGTAGGTTGTAATAATATCCCCTAGATATATAATATGATCCCTAGTTAACAGTCATACCAATAACGGAAAAATCTGATAAAATGAAGACAATTTCATTGACAAAAAAAATAATATATATGATTAATTGATTATGACTACACGGAGAAAAGTATTATTATACTAGCTGTACCCGGCATGCGTTGCAATGCAATTTTTTCTACCTAGCACCTGCCTACTACCTACCTACTACCACTTAGGGGTATGAAAAATAGATAGTAGCCGATTCTCAGACCTACTGAATATGCATATAAAATTTCATAAAAATCGGTCAAGCCGTTTCGGAGGAGTATGGTAACTAACATTGTAACACGAGAATTTTATATATAAGATAGGTACTAAAAATGATTATCTTTTTTAAGAACAGTCATATTCTGTTTCTAATGTTGAATCAGGTATAAAATGTAGCATTTAATTATCAAGCTTCAGCAAAAATTATATTTCTCAAGTTACCAAACTTTACTTACTGGAAACTCAAAATATTACAAACCGGCTTAGTAAATTTACAAACTATTTACCTTTTTTTGTCAACCATTTATTAAAAATTAGTACAAGATTAGTATTCTTATATCTATACTTATAATAAATCTGTAAAAGTGAAAATTCTGTACATTGAAAATATCAAAAAAATAAATGGCGGGGGGTGTTACTAGACCGACAAAGAACCCAAAAGTGAGTAAAAAAAAATTTTTGTCTCTCTGTTTGTTCAGGTATCACGCAAAAACTACCGGTTCGATTACGATGAAACTTGGTATAATTATTCTTTATTATCCTGGGCACCACACTGGGTAGTTTTTATCCCGGAAAAGTATAAACAAAAAAAAAACAAACTTAATTTTGCGGTTAAAAACTCATTGATAAGTTTCGTCATCCACGCGAACGAAGTCGCAGGCACAGCTAGTAGTTTAATATTTGTGATGAGAATACCAATTGTTTAGAAACTGTGCAGTTATTTTTGGAATCCAATGATGTTAAATATCAGTATCTTGCTTACTAGAAATTCTTATGCTGCTGTATGTAAGTATGTAGCTATGTATTGATTTCATGGATTACATTATTTAGAAGCTCAGAAAATTTACTAAACTGGTTTAGAATAAATGTTATTAGTTTAGAAAATTTACTGGACAGGTTTAGAATGACTGTAATCAGTGCTTAATTTTTCATAAGATAGGTATATTTTTTTTTTAAAACAAAGAAACCTGTTTTAGTCTTTTAATTCTAAAATATTTTCTTCCAACGTCTTTTGTCCGTGTAGGGTATCGAAATGCAGAGGTCAGAAGGGGCGGCAAAATTTGAATAGCCTACTGGCGGCAAATGTCTTAATCCGCCACTGGTCAATATATAAGCATATCTTGTAAAATGATCAAACAGAAGATGTAAGTATTTCTTTGTAGACCGTGATCCTCCAAAACCTCCAATGGTATCAATTGATATAATTTGAAATGGGCGTGTTGCCGGACCTAAATGTGACATTAAGCCAAACTTCGATTTTCTTCTGGATTTGTTCTTTATACAAATGTCACATTCGTCACAAATTTTCTTAATATTTGCTATGATATTTTTTGCTGTGTAGAGAGGTGTTATTTTATTTATCATCTGGGTTCTTCCAATGTGACAGTAAGTATCGTGGACGTCGCTAATTAGTGCTTTGCTAAATGCTTCTGACAATATGATTTTATTTCTTTTTTTATTCTTTTTGTAATAAATTTCATTCTCTATTATAAACTTAGATTTTTCATTCTGTAGATCTAGATTTGTGTGTTGGTCCTTTTTTATATCTTGCAAGGTAATTAAATTTACAACTTTTAAAAAGTCATCAATATTATCACAGGTATTCAGGACTGGATTCCTGCTTAAGCAATCTGCTTCTTGATTTGATTGTCCCGGGTTATATTTTATTTTAAAATTATATTGGGATAAATAATAGGTCAAATCGCCCAGTTCTTCATCAGTTCTAGACTTGATGTTCAGATTTTCTAACGGTTTATGATCTGAATATACCACAAATTCTTTGCCCATAAGCCAGTGCTGCCAATACTTTACCGCTTCTTTAATTGCCAGACATTCTAAATATATTGCTTTCTTTTTCTTTTGAGTTTCTGTCAATTTTTTTGAGAAGTAAGCTACAGGTTTGCTTACCCCGTTTTTATCTTCTTGTTTTAACACGGCTCCCATGCCTTTAATACTAGCATCTGTATAAATTTTTATTGGTTGTTCAGGATCAAATATTTTTAGAATTGGCTTTGAACATAGTAATTCTTTAACTTTATCAAATGATTCCTGGCATTCCGTGGACCATATGAATTTCACGTCTTTCCGTAGTAAATTGTGTAATGGATTCAGAATAATTGCACTATGTGGTACAAATTTATGATAAAAATTTACTTTCCCAAGAAACTGGCGTATATTTTTCCTTGTTTCTGGAGCTGGAAAGTTTTTAACAGCTGTTAAATTATCTTTGAGAGGTCTAACCGAATTATTTTCTATTATGTGACCTAAGTATTTTGCATGACTATTGGCAAAAGAACATTTCGAAAATTTCAATCTAAATCCTTCCGTTAATATTGCCTCAAGTAGTTTTGATATATGTAGTATGTGTTCCTTAAAAGATTTAGAATAGATTAAGATATCATCAATAAAATTTACTGCAAAATCTGAGAGTTTATATTTTCTTATTATATTGCTCAATATTCTTTGAAAAATTGCCGGAGATGTTTTTAAACCAAATGGGAGGCATGTCCATTGGAAATGGCCTTCTTGTGTGACAAATGCAGTTTTGTATCTATCTTGAATTTTCAAAGGAATTGACCAAAATGCCGAATTTATGTCAAAAGTGGAAAAAAAAATACAGTTCACAGTCTTTCCCATTAAATCCTCAATCAAGGGGAATGGCTGTGATTGAGGAACGACGATTTTGTTTAATTCTCTAAAATCTATACATAACCTTGTTTTTTTTTCGTCTTCCTTTTTATATGCTAGGGTAACTGGAGCAGCAAATGGGCTATAAGATTCCTCAATCAAATTCTTCTCCAGTAGTTTTGATATTTGATATTCAATTTCTTTTCTATCATCAGCTGTGCATCTGTACGGACGTTTGTAACAATATTTATCCACTATCAAATCTATATGAGCTTCATAATCACGTACAGTGCCGACGTCATATTTATCCTTAGCAAAGACTGGTTTGTATTTCTCTATTAGTTTATCAATTTCTATTTGTTGATGTACATCTAAATGGTTCACTAAAATTTTAAATTTATCGATGTTTATATGTTCGTTAAAGTTTACTTCCCAGTTGTTTGTATAATTAGTTTCTTGTTCCAGTACTTTAGTGTTTAAAGAAACATTTTTTTTGTTTTTGTCACCTAATGCATCAGGAATGTTGACATTTGTTAAATTTAAATTGACATTTTCCACATTCTCTTCATTTAGGAACTTCTTTTCTTCTGAATTTTTACATTGTATAATATTTAAGTCTTCATTTTGCATTAATTTAAACTTTTTTATGCAATCCAAGCCAATTAGAAAATCATAATGAAAATTTTCATTTTCTATGACAAAAATATCCATAATTTTTTCCATATTAAATATTTTAATTTTTAAAGTTACCATACCTTTTGTTTTCTTCTCACCATTAATAGTTTTTAGGTTTGCTGTTTGTGTAACACTTGTTTCTTCTTTTTCCTGTATCTTCAATAATTTAGCATTAATTAATGACACATTTGAACCGGAGTCATAAATTCCAGAAACTTGTAAAGTGTCGTTTAATAGTAACGTTACTTTTATTAATGGTGGTACTTCTAGTTTTTTGGATTCTCATTATTTAGTTCAATTTCCAATTCAGAGTTTTTTACACTTTTCACAACACCTTTTTGACTTTTCCCCTTAAACCAACAATTTTCCTCCAGGTGGAAACGTTTCCCTTTTTTCTCGGAGACACAGATTTTGCACGGCTTTTTTTCTTCAATATTTTTTGTTTTTGTATCAGAGTATGAGTAGGGTTTTTTCTCATATTTATTCTTTCCAACAAGATGTTCTAGTCTGCCTAACTCATTGTAAAGATCTTCGGTTTCTTGTAAAGTCTCTCGGTCAATTTTATCAGTCACATAATTAGGCAAACCTGCTGCTATCAGGTCTATAAGGGTTCCAGTATCAATAGACTTCCTCACTTCCAGTAATAATTTTTCTTTTTTTAGTGCATAATCAAGCAATGAACCTGTTTGATACTTAAAAGTAAGAGCATATCTGATAGGCGACCATCCTTTGTTTCCGAATGTATCACAGAAATTTTTCTCCCACTTGTTCCACTCTGATTCGACTGTAAACTTTATTAGCATACAGCTGTACCAATCCATACTGGAGTACTCCAAAAAGTTTTTTAATATTTCAATTTTCTTTTTGTCTTCATTAATATGGAAACGTTCACATTCTTTGTTGAAACTTTTAATCCATTGGTGAGCATTTGCATTCCTGCCATTGAATTTCTCTATCATAAAATCCTTTGAGATTTTTCCTAAATTTTGAGTTTCAGATTTAGTTTGTTTTTCCTCAAGTAGTTTTTCTAATAATTTTTCTAATGTTGTATTCGAACTACTAGGTAAAGATTTATAATCCATAATTTCCTCTAGGTAAAAATCATTAAATTGTATGTTTTGACCTTCATCTAAATATGTCTTGGATATCTCATCTGTTAAGGTTATCCATATTTTTCTTGTCTGGTGTCTTTTATTCAATGTTTTTCTCACCTTAGCATAGTTTGAAGTATTTATAATTACTTGATGTAAGTTCGCTGGCTGGTAATCGTCCGGTATACCGAAAACTTGTCCCGTAGGTGTACCTATTGACGTTATGCAAATAATATTTGACTTTCCATCTGCTGAACTTTTGACAGCAAAATCAAATCTCAACTTCTCCATAATTATTTGAATATTTGGTCAGTGGGTCATCTTAGTTTGTTTGTGGATCTTATAAAATCGCTAGTGTTATTAGGTAACGTTCAACTGTCGATTACTTCAAAAGTAAAATAAAACTCGCGTTTGTGACAGTGAAGATCCGCCCCTAAGATGACCCACTGACCTGATACTCGAGTAGGTAGGTACTAAACTAACTAAAAATACCTTGATAAAGTGGGTAATACCTAAAGTGAATCGAAAAATACGGCGGACTTTTGAGCCATTGTTGTGAATGTGACGAAGAAACAAAGAAAGTTAGTGTTTCTACATAATGTTCAGTTTTGTAAGTACAACTTTGTTCTAATTCCTTCTATGCCGCCTTTAATTACCTACGAGTGTAATAAATAATACGGCGACTCGGGCGCCAACCCCTCCACGTTACGTTATTGACGATAGGTACCTACATCTAAACGGTTGAAAGTCGCACAACGATTAAAGTAACATACCGTTATTATGTCCTATTTATTAAGTTTGATTTACTATTAAACACAATTACTGTGAAATGAACAAAACGCCAAACACGCCAGTCCGAACAGCCGTGTGATAGAAATACAGAATTTTAATTACCTATTTTACTAGTTGGAAAACTATCTACCTATTTTACTATCAATAACTTATACCATGATAATATCCAGCTAAGTGTGACAGTAGTTATTAGAAACTAGCGGTCGGCAGTGGATGTCGGTTACCGCTGCAAAAAGCCTACCCAGGAAAGACACGGTATTTTTCCAAAATAAAATTTAGCCTATGTTACTCGTGGATAATGTAGCTTTCGAATGGTGAAAGAATTTTTAAAATCGGTCCAGTAGGTTTTGAGCCTATTCATTACAAACAAACAAAGTTTTCCTCTTTATAATATTATTATATATTATATATTATATAGCTGTGCCCCGCGGTTTCACCCGCGTTAATACCTATATTCCGTTCCCGATGTCTTTATAGTTACTTTGTTATACGGGGCGGAGACGTATCCAAAGAATTAAAGATTTTGAAAATCGGTCTACTCGTTCTTGAGTTATGAATAGTGTAACTAACACCTCGCGGTTCCATACCTATCTCGTACTACCTCTTTAACCCCGTTACGTCATTAGTTCCTTTACTAATTTGTTAATAGTAAACTTACTATGGAATAATAAACATTAACAAACAACTTTTATTCCCGAAAGGCTAAATTGCTATTATTATCAATTCGCTTATTATTATGGTGCCGTATTTTTTAAATAACTTACATTTTTAAACTTGTGATTTCTTTCGAATGGAATGTCCAAATTGAATAATTCAAAAAGTCGTATAATGGTATTAAAGCAAACTTAAATATGAAGTTATTTATTTTGATAAGGATTAATTCCAAAGTATTAATAAAAGAGCTTTTATAGCGGTGGCATTTATATAATTTTAAAAAATGAAAAATACACTTATTGTGACATAACTATAGTAGTTAGACATATGCTGTCGCAATATTTTTTGTAGATAATTATATGTTCTACAAAGACGTAGTACATCATTTTGTTCTATAATCAATAGTTTTCGCAGCGCACGCGATGTAAGAAAGTTTTTTGCTAATTTTTTCACACCTTGCGTTACATTATTGGAGTTTTAGTATGGATCCCTAACTTTTTTGAAAATTTAATATAGCCTATGTTCACCGGAGATAGTGTAGTTTCTCAACAGTGAAAGAATTTTTCAAATCGGTCAAGTAGTTTCGGAGCCTATTCATTTCAAACAAACAAACAAACAAACAAACAATCAATCAAATCTTTCCTCTTTATAATATTAGTGTAGATTATTAGTATAAGTATAAGTATATAGTATATATATAGTATAGAAATAATTTAAGTGTAGAATGAAGATGATGAGAATGTTCGATCATTGAACTATTGCCCACCTAAACAGCTGACGAACAATCGAGTTTGCGTGCAAATACCTACGCACAACGCAGAGCACAGTACGCGTACTGTGCTCTGCGCGTGTGCGTATGTTATACGACCATACGTTTAACGTAAAGTTAGGGTAGGTACTTATTACTTGAAAAATGACTGGGTTTGGTTTGACTAAATTAAATTATAGACCTTATTTTGATATTATAATTTAATAAACTAATTGGGGTGTGTGAGGGCTAGAATTAATTGTTATACACCTGTATAAGTAATTAAATCCCAGATTTTATGAAGTGAGTAGTCATTGAAATAAATAATAATAATAACCTTTATTTTCAGGTGACTAAGGCCCATAGATATATACCTTATAAACTAACATACATATTTTATAAATACATTTTGTGTTAGTATACAGGGTGTTAAGAACACCCTGTCCGACCCGAAAGGGTGATATAGGTTCCGCAATCACATGCCCGAATAAAATATTAAATTTGGAATATTCATGATAGTATCAATAATAATGAACTTTGAAATAACGATTTTTGGCCGCAAAATTCCCTAAGGTTGAGATTAAAACAATAGGTAATTACAGCACCATTTTCGTCGGTATTATTTGGCGGCCTTTTGTTTGATTATTTGGCAGCACCTGTGACAGCGCCGACTCTCTACTTCGACTTTTGACAAAAAAAAATTTTTTAGGTTATAATTTTTTGTCCCGTTTTTTTTTACGATAATGGTATCAGTTATCGATACCTAACAACACCTTAACGGATCGGACAAGGTTTTCTTAACACCCTGTATAGACTTAAACCTATGCCAAAAGTCTTCTAACATAAAGAACAAGTAAAGACCTTTTAATTAACACTGCCAACCATAACTCTCTACGCCATCGCGCCATGTGGTTCTGGAGATAATATAGCAACTCAAAGATCGTGGAAACTGCACAAAATATTCCTCTGGACTTGATATGGCTAGAGAAATAAGGATGACCGACATTTTTATTTATTTACTAGCTGTACCCGCGACGTTGTTCTCTTTTATACCTCTGTATGATTTATCTTTACGAATAAATATTGAGACTGTGATATAGAGAGAGATAATTTTTCCGTATGGCACAAATAAATCGAATTTAGGGTGTTCTTTTTTATACTATTTAAAAGTGAATAAAACACATAATCAAAATTCCAATACATTTTTTTGCTGCATTCATGTTTGTCGGTAGTTTGTATTTGAGGGCACGGCAGCAGTGCCCCAGCCCAGTCTCCATCCTTTTCTCGAAGCGTTTCGCGGCTATTTCACCCCCCCCCCCCCCCAATTACATGACATTTGAACCAATAGTTTACGAGTTATGAGCGATCAAAGTTACACCATTTTGTCAAACACTGACTCACTCACTGACCGATCATCAAAAATCTAAGGTACTTCTAGCAAACTTAGAACCTTCAAATTTGGCACCAAGATATATAATATATTATTATTTTTTTTATTTTTTTTATTTGTTCTTTGTTTATGTACAAAAAGTAAAACAAATCGATTTCTATTATGAATAAATTGTAATAATGTATCCCACCAAAAACATAAATGTAAAAAAGGAAAGCCAAGTTCAATACACAAAAAGAATGGAGATCTAAATGAGTGCCAAGTTCTATGCAAAATCCAAATATGTATTTATAGGAACAAAATAACATTATGAACAAGTATTAAACTCTATTTCTGTGCTTTATTGGATACCTATAACAATTGCTGTCATTACATCAATTTTCATTACATCGGGTCATTTTATAAAGTTAATCATATCATCTCACATATAATATACATATGTATACAGGGTGTCCCATAAATCAACGTCAAGCCGGAAATGGGCGATAGGCCAATTGATGGTGGTTATCAGAAAAATAAGGAAAATAATATTTATGAATAACTAGCTGATCCCCGCGACTTCGTCCGCGTCAATTTCTGTTATTATGACCGCGATTAAGAAGTTTAAAAAAAAAGTATTTCTGCGTAAATAATAATTTTAGTTAATATTATGTTGATAAAACTCTGTAGCAAATAATTGGCAATAATGCATTAATTTCGACCAAATGATTACCTTAAAAAAGGTGATAGTGAGTCAATCTTAAAAGATAGACATATACTGTCGCAGACATTTTTTTAGATCATTTAAAGAGGAACAATTCTTTCATACATATATTTTGGGTAGCTCGAACCGTTTACGCAGCGCACGCAACGTAAGCTTTCAAGTATGAATATTTTTCCCCGTTTTTGTGACATTTTTCACTGCTGCTTAGCTCCTATTGGTCGCAGCGTAATGTTATATATCCTAAAGCCTTCCTCGATAAATGGACTATCTAACACAAAAAGATTTTTTCAATTCTAACCAGTAGTTCCTGAGATTAGCGCGTTCAACCAAACAAACAAACAAACTCTTCAGCTTTATAACATTAGTATAGATTAAAAAAAATATTGGCATTTAAAAAAAAATCGAGAAATTGACACCCTGTGACAGTCTTTCAAGCTTTGTGACTAGAAACCTTGACCATGCTTTGTTTTTTTTTGTGTAACGGGTCCCTGAATAACCCTTTTATTAATTGTAACCTAAAATTAAAACAAAAATGCCTCAGTTTTATTAAAACATCATTTTATTGCGCAACCATTACGCAAAAAAAATTACATCATCCATCTTTATGTGACTGTCTTGTAAAAAAAATGTACTACACTCTTTTGGCAAGTGGCTTTAAAAGATGGCGCATTTAGTCTGGATTCTAAAATGGTACTATACTTAGTAGACTACACCTCAAATTTGGTAGAAAAAAAATGAAAATCAAATGAAAGTTAATTATTTTTATCACTTAAATTACTATGGACCGCGTTTGAAAGTTCGAATGCTGTAATATAGTTAGCCTATTGTTCCGTGTGTGAGCGAGACAGACAGTGATAGTATTGTGTCTTGTGTGAGCGAGACAGATAGTGACGCCACCACGATGCTTCTGCCATTTTGTATTATACTTTAGTACGTTACGCTTCTTCGTTTACTACGCATCTCTCTGTATTCGTGTTGATTTCGTACTTACAATTTTGGCTTGTTTATTGGACTTGTTTGTGTTGTGATCTGGATTTGTTGCATAAACGTTTCGTTTGACAGTGAGTGTCCGTGATGCCACATCTGTACACGACGGAGGAATATGCCAACATGCACCTCATTTATGGAGAATGCAGATGCAATGCTACTGCTGCAGCTAGACTCTATCGTGAGAGATATCCAAATCGGGAACGTTATCCGGATCATCGAGTTTTTATAAATGTGCATCGCTTACTCTCAGAGGGTCATTTCCCCAACCAAGTGACTAGTGCGGGAAGACCGCACACTTCTAATGAAGACATGGTCATGCAAGAAGTCAGTTACGACCCGAGTACCTCAGTCCGTATAATTGAAGCAAGGACGGGGGTGTCAAAAAGTACAGCACACCGAATTTTAAAGAGAAACGAGCTTCACCCGTACCATGTACAACGAGTACAAAGTCTCCTGCCCCGCGACTACCCTGCAAGGCTTGCATTTTGTGAAACGATGTTGCAAAAATATAGAGAAGATCCGCAATTTTTAAACAAAATTCTGTGGTCCGATGAAACTACCCTAAAAAAAGACGGATACATGAATCTACATAACCTGCACGAGTGGCATTTGGAAAATCCACAATTAATGCGAGAAGATCGATCTCAGTATCGCTTTAAAATAAATATGTGGACCGGCATTTTAAATGGAATAAAAAAAATAAATTTAAAAATTAAAAAACACGCCTGCCATGTAAAAAAAAATAAAAACAAGTCAAATATTTGCAGTCGGGGGACCTGTAATGAATTGTTCCAAGTAACCAGTGGCGTGCATAGCATATAGGCAAAAAGGCAGTGCCTACCTACAAAATCCCAACTAACTATCTTTAAATATAACAATTTATATAAGATAAATCAGTCAACACTCATCATACATAATCATTAAATTACAGATAATAAAACTTGTATGTGTATCCAAACATTTCAATAACAAACAAATCAATAATGACGTCACATATGTCACATTCAAATTCATTCAATACTCAACGACGAAGTAGGAAATTCAAAAACTGCCTAGTTTCCACTCACACATTCAAACAAAATCTCCTTATCCATATACGCACGCACACTTCAAAAACAGAAAATAATACACCGCCATCTTGAGTTTTTATTATACGACAAAAACGAAAACCTCTTTTTGCAAAGCGTAATGCTCTGACATTTGACATTCGTAATTTTTTACACCTACAGTAAGCATGCTTACCTGCCAATAAACAAGATTATTTCTTTCTCCCATTCATTCTACTCTCATATCCGTTTTGGAGCAAAAGTCTTTTGGGTCGTTCATCGAACTTGTCAATTCTTATTCCAGTTATTAGTGTATTTTAAATGAAACTTGCGTTTTAAAATACTAATAACTTGTAAATTAATTATCACAATATTATTTAGTTACTTATTGATGTTTATTATATTTAGTTTCAATTAACATTTTTATTGTTTTACTTCTGTGTTGCAACTTAGTCGTTTTTCGATATTTATTATCTGTGGCAGATTGTTTATTAAGTTTTTGATAGTTCGCGCGCGTGTTTTCGTCTTGTCTTTCGTAACTAGTTTCTATTTATTGTGATTTTGTGAAGTGGGAGCATTAATAAACCGAAATGTGTATGAATGTTAAGATTGTGGCGAAAATGAAATATGTTTGGATAGCATACGTGCGTAATTACAAACTTACAATACAAACCCATCAGATGGGGTTTGTTGACAAAACTTTAAAGGTAAGGCTCATAATAATATTAACTCAAAATGTTAGAAACTATCGCCTGACTAGCGGTGTGCTGCTGGACGAACGATTCTTTTTGTGTTATTCGTCGTTTCTTGATTGTTAAATACGAAATTGTTGTGTGAATTGATACCTACGAGAACAACTACGACGAAAACATATTGTTGTTGTGGATGATGATATTAAGTGATTGTTTTTAGTTAAAATCTTAGTAAAAATGGGAGAAATTAAACATACAAGATAATAGTATATGTTGGCACATTCAATAATACGTCTGATTCTTTTTTGTCTATGTAATACAATTTAATACATAAAGTAGGTAAGAAAAATGTTGATCTCGAATGGTCATATTGACTATGGCTCAATATATTTATTTACTATTATTTAGGTTCGGTTTCGAACCCTTATTAAGAATAATACACTAATAAAAGTCCTCAATCATAAGCTGACCGTTTGCTCGTCGCGAGTCCCGAGTCGCGGAGTCGGCTGCTGTTCGCAGTTAGCTTTACTAAGATTATTTTATACAAACTTTTATACCAACAAGTTGAAATAGTGATTTAATCAGAAATAGGTCGCGAGCTGCGCGCGTGCATTTTAAATTGTATCTTGCAGCGCGCGTACTGGTCGCGAACAGTTCGGAGACGGCGTTATTTGCACCATCGACCTTTGCGAGAGTTTCGCGGAGGAGGCGCACTAACATATTGCAGTACCTAACTGCAGGCGCGAGCAGCGCATTCGGTGCGCGTTCGTCAGACCTGAACGCACCTTGTGATCCACAAAAATAATGCTTGTTCCATTTTTTGGGAGTTCATTTGCGTATTTACGGTAAAGTTGCTCCATGTACGAGTGCCTACCATGGCCGAAAACCAATGCACGCCACTGCAAGTAACCGACCCCGACTGCAAATATTTGACTTGTTTTTATTTTTTTTTACATGGCAGGCGTGTTTTTTAATTTTTAAATTTATTTTTTTTATTTAATACCTTTTAGTGAACAACAAAAAAGCATGACAAAACTCAAAAAAAAATTTCGTTCGGAACCCTTTGTAGGCGATTTCGACTCACACTTGACCATTTTTTAATGTCCACATAGCCTATGTCACTCGGGATAACTCAAAGCTTCTAATGATACCACAAACATTGAAATCGGTCAAGCCTTTTAGAAGTTATGGTGGAATAAAGAAACTCACAAACATACATACATACCTACATACATACATACATGAACCCTGAAAACATAACACTTCTTTTTGGGCAGTCGTGTAAAAATTATTGGGCCATTTGAGTTACCAGAGAATTTGACCGGCGAAGTTTATCTGGATTTTATAGAAAACCATTTACCAAATCTGCTAGAAGACGTCTCACACGTATGCAATGCGATAAATACTCTATGCTCGCTCGATAGATGGCGTTGTACCTGGTCTAAATCGCGCTATGGTTTCGTTACATAGCGTAGTATTAGTAGTACTTTAAAATATTTCGCACAGCATCAAAGCTCAGGAGTCAGCAATAATTGAATATAATCGACTCAAAAATTGTGTGACCCACACTTGTGTGCCCAAGAAATTACGAAACATCCCAGAACAGGCAAAAGAGTAAGAACCAGGGAATGGGCTCTAAGCAAAGCAGCAGCTGAAGTACAAGAAATAATAAAATCACCTAAAAAGAAAAGAGTATACAATAGTTTGTTGTTGTTGTTAGGAGGACATTTTTTTGTAACTTTTTTAGGACATTTTTTTTTAAATGATATGTTAGTTTAGGTTTGAACCTAACCCAACTATATCAAACCTAACTTTTTTCGGACATTTTTGTAACTTTTTTCGGACATTTTTTTTTGTTACTTTTGTCGGACATTTTTGTAATTTTTTCGGACATTTTTTTGAAACTTTTTTCGGACATTTTTGTAACTTTTTTCGGACATTTTTTTAATGTTAGGTTAGGTTTTAACCTAACTATATCAAACCTAACTTTTTTCGGACATTTTTTCTGTTACTTTTTCGGACATTTTTTTTATGTAAGGTTAGGTTAGAACCTAACCTAACTATATCAAACCTAACTTTTTTTGGACTTTTTTTTGTACCTTTTTTCGGACATTTTTTTTAATGTTAGGTTAGGTTTGAACCTAACCTAACTATATCAAACCTAACTTTTTTCGGACATTTTTTTTAATGTTAGGTTAGGTTTGAACCTAACCTAACTATATCAAACCTGACTTTTTTCGGACATTTTTTTTGTAACTTTTTTCGGACATTTTTGTAATTTTTTCGGACATTTTTTTGAAACTTTTTTTGGACATTTTTGTAACTTTTTTCGGACATTTTTTTTGTAACTTTTTTCGGACATTTTTTTTAATGTTAGGTTAGGTTTGAACCTAACTAGGTATATCAAACCTAACTTTTTTCGGACATTTTTACATATTTAGCTAGCCCTCGCCGAGGCGCTTCTAACGACACCACTCACGTGCGGATAGCTCGAAAAAATGTTGTAATGAAAAACTAGTTTTTGGACCATAACTTTAATTTTTATATTACACCTACCTTAGTTTATTACATATTTAGCTAGCCCTCGCCGAGGCGCTTCTAACGACACCACTCACGTGCGGATAGCTCGAAAAAATGTTGAAATGAAAAACTAGTTTTTGGACCATAACTTTAATTTTTATATTACACCTACCTTAGTTTATTACATATTTAGCTAGCCCTCGCCGAGGCGCTTCTAACGACACCACTCACGTGCGGATAGCTCGAAAAAATGTTGTAATGAAAAACTAGTTTTTGGACCATAACTTTAATTTTTATATTACACCTACCTTAGTTTATTACATATTTAGCTAGCCCTCGCCGAGGCGCTTCTAACGACACCACTCACGTGCGGATAGCTCGAAAAAATGTTGAAATGAAAAACTAGTTTTTGGACCATAACTTTAATTTTTATATTACACCTACCTTTGTTTATTACATATTTAGCTAGCCCTCGCCGAGGCGCTTCTAACGACACCACTCACGTGCGGATAGCTCGAAAAAATGTTGAAATGAAAAACTAGTTTTTGGACCATAACTTTAATTTTTATATTACACCTACCTTAGTTTATTACATATTTAGTTAGCCCTCGCCGAGGCGCTTCTAACGACACCACTCACGTGCGGATAGCTCGAAAAAATGTTGAAATTAAAAACTAGTTTTTGGACCATAACTTTAATTTTTATATTACACCTACCTTAGTTTATTACATATTTAGCTAGCCCTCGCCGAGGCGCTTCTAACGACACCACTCACGTGCGGATAGCTCGAAAAAATGTTGAAATGAAAAACTAGTTTTTGGACCATAACTTTAATTTTTATATTACACCTACCTTAGTTTATTACATATTTAGCTAACCCTCGCCGAGGCGCTTCTAACGACACCACTCACGTGCGGATAGCTCGAAAAAATGTTGAAATGAAAAACTAGTTTTTGGACCATAACTTTAATTTTTATATTACACCTACCTTAGTTTATTACATATTTAGCTAGCCCTCGCCGAGGCGCTTCTAACGACACCACTCACGTGCGGATAGCTCGAAAAAATGTTGAAATGAAAAACTAGTTTTTGGACCATAACTTTAATTTTTATATTACACCTACGTTAGTTTATTACATATTTAGCTAGCCCTCGCCGAGGCGCTTCTAACGACACCACTCACGTGCGGATAGCTCGAAAAAATGTTGAAATGAAAAACTAGTTTTTGGACCATAACTTTAATTTTTATATTACACCTACCTTAGTTTATTACATATTTAGCTAGCCCTCGCCGAGGCGCTTCTAACGACACCACTCACGTGCGGATAGCTCGAAAAAATGATGAAATGAAAAACTAGTTTTTGGACCATAACTTTAATTTTTATATTACACCTACCTTAGTTTATTACATATTTAGCTAGCCCTCGCCGAGGCGCTTCTAACGACACCACTCACGTGCGGATAGCTCGAAAAAATGTTGAAATGAAAAACTAGTTTTTGGACCATAACTTTAATTTTTATATTACACCTACCTTAGTTTATTACATATTTAGCTAGCCCTCGCCGAGGCGCTTCTAACGACACCACTCACGTGCGGATAGCTCGAAAAAATGTTGAAATGAAAAACTAGTTTTTGGACCATAACTTTAATTTTTATATTACACCTACCTTAGTTTATTACATATTTAGCTAGCCCTCGCCGAGGCGCTTCTAACGACACCACTCACGTGCGGATAGCTCGAAAAAATGATGAAATGAAAAACTAGTTTTTGGACCATAACTTTAATTTTTATATTACACCTACCTTAGTTTATTACATATTTAGCTAGCCCTCGCCGAGGCGCTTCTAACGACACCACTCACGTGCGGATAGCTCGAAAAAATGTTGAAATGAAAAACTAGTTTTTGGACCATAACTTTAATTTTTATATTACACCTACCTTAGTTTATTACATATTTAGCTAGCCCTCGCCGAGGCGGTTCTAACGACACCACTCACGTGCGGATAGCTCGAAAAAATGTTGAAATGAAAAACTAGTTTTTGGACCATAACTTTAATTTTTATATTACACCTACCTTAGTTTATTACATATTTAGCTAGCCCTCGCCGAGGCGCTTCTAACGACACCACTCACGTGCGGATAGCTCGAAAAAATGTTGAAATGAAAAACTAGTTTTTGGACCATAACTTTAATTTTTATATTACACCTACCTTAGTTTATTACATATTTAGCTAGCCCTCGCCGAGGCGCTTCTAACGACACCACTCACGTGCGGATAGCTCGAAAAAATGTTGTAATGAAAAACTAGTTTTTGGACCATAACTTTTATTTTTATATTACACCTACCTTAGTTTATTACATATTTAGCTAGCCCTCGCCGAGGCGCTTCTAACGACACCACTCACGTGCGGATAGCTCGAAAAAATGTTGAAATGAAAAACTAGTTTTTGGACCATAACTTTAATTTTTATATTACACCTACCTTAGTTTATTACATATTTAGCTAGCCCTCGCCGAGGCGCTTCTAACGACACCACTCACGTGCGGATAGCTCGAAAAAATGTTGAAATGAAAAACTAGTTTTTGGACCATAACTTTAATTTTTATATTACACCTACCTTAGTTTATTACATATTTAGCTAGCCCTCGCCGAGGCTCTTCTAACGACACCACTCACGTGCGGATAGCTCGAAAAAATGTTGTAATGAAAAACTAGTGTTTGGACCATAACTTTAATTTTTATATTACACCTACCTTAGTTTATTACATATTTAGCTAGCCCTCGCCGAGGCGCTTCTAACGACACCACTCACGTGCGGATAGCTCGAAAAAATGTTGAAATGAAAAACTAGTTTTTGGACCATAACTTTAATTTTTATATTACACCTACCTTAGTTTATTACATATTTAGCTAGCCCTCGCCGAGGCGCTTCTAACGACACCACTCACGTGCGGATAGCTCGAAAAAATGTTGAAATGAAAAACTAGTTTTTGGACCATAACTTTAATTTTTATATTACACCTACCTTAGTTTATTACATATTTACGTAGCCCTCGCCGAGGCGCTTCTAACGACACCACTCACGTGCGGATAGCTCGAAAAAATGTTGAAATGAAAAACTAGTTTTTGGACCATAACTTTAATTTTTATATTACACCTACCTTAGTTTATTACATATTTACGTAGCCCTCGCCGAGGCGCTTCTAACGACACCACTCACGTGCGGATAGCTCGAAAAAATGTTGAAATGAAAAACTAGTTTTTGGACCATAACTTTAATTTTTATATTACACCTACCTTAGTTTATTACATATTTAGCTAGCCCTCGCCGAGGCGCTTCTAACGACACCACTCACGTGCGGATAGCTCGAAAAAATGTTGTAATGAAAAACTAGTTTTTGGACCATAACTTTTATTTTTATATTACACCTACCTTAGTTTATTACATATTTAGCTAGCCCTCGCCGAGGCGCTTCTAACGACACCACTCACGTGCGGATAGCTCGAAAAAATGTTGAAATGAAAAACTAGTTTTTGGACCATAACTTTAATTTTTATATTACACCTACCTTAGTTTATTACATATTTAGCTAGCCCTCGCCGAGGCGCTTCTAACGACACCACTCACGTGCGGATAGCTCGAAAAAATGTTGAAATGAAAAACTAGTTTTTGGACCATAACTTTAATTTTTATATTACACCTACCTTAGTTTATTACATATTTAGCTAGCCCTCGCCGAGGCGCTTCTAACGACACCACTCACGTGCGGATAGCTCGAAAAAATGTTGTAATGAAAAACTAGTGTTTGGACCATAACTTTAATTTTTATATTACACCTACCTTAGTTTATTACATATTTAGCTAGCCCTCGCCGAGGCGCTTCTAACGACACCACTCACGTGCGGATAGCTCGAAAAAATGTTGAAATGAAAAACTAGTTTTTGGACCATAACTTTAATTTTTATATTACACCTACCTTAGTTTATTACATATTTAGCTAGCCCTCGCCGAGGCGCTTCTAACGACACCACTCACGTGCGGATAGCTCGAAAAAATGTTGAAATGAAAAACTAGTTTTTGGACCATAACTTTAATTTTTATATTACACCTACCTTAGTTTATTACATATTTACGTAGCCCTCGCCGAGGCGCTTCTAACGACACCACTCACGTGCGGATAGCTCGAAAAAATGTTGAAATGAAAAACTAGTTTTTGGACCATAACTTTAATTTTTATATTACACCTACCTTAGTTTATTACATATTTACGTAGCCCTCGCCGAGGCGCTTCTAACGACACCACTCACGTGCGGATAGCTCGAAAAAATGTTGTAATGAAAAACTAGTGTTTGGACCATAACTTTAATTTTTATATTACACCTACCTTAGTTTATTACATATTTAGCTAGCCCTCGCCGAGGCGCTTCTAACGACACCACTCACGTGCGGATAGCTCGAAAAAATGTTGAAATGAAAAACTAGTTTTTGGACCATAACTTTAATTTTTATATTACACCTACCTTAGTTTATTACATATTTACGTAGCCCTCGCCGAGGCGCTTCTAACGACACCACTCACGTGCGGATAGCTCGAAAAAATGTTGAAATGAAAAACTAGTTTTTGGACCATAACTTTAATTTTTATATTACACCTACCTTAGTTTATTACATATTTACGTAGCCCTCGCCGAGGCGCTTCTAACGACACCACTCACGTGCGGATAGCTCGAAAAAATGTTGAAATGAAAAACTAGTTTTTGGACCATAACTTTAATTTTTATATTACACCTACCTTAGTTTATTACATATTTAGCTAGCCCTCGCCGAGGCGCTTCTAACGACACCACTCACGTGCGGATAGCTCGAAAAAATGTTGAAATGAAAAACTAGTTTTTGGACCATAACTTTAATTTTTATATTACACCTACCTTAGTTTATTACATATTTAGCTAGCCCTCGCCGAGGCGCTTCTAACGACACCACTCACGTGCGGATAGCTCGAAAAAATGTTGAAATGAAAAACTAGTTTTTGGACCATAACTTTAATTTTTATATTACACCTACCTTAGTTTATTACATATTTAGCTAGCCCTCGCCGAGGCGCTTCTAACGACACCACTCACGTGCGGATAGCTCGAAAAAATGTTGAAATGAAAAACTAGTTTTTGGACCATAACTTTAATTTTTATATTACACCTACCTTAGTTTATTACATATTTAGCTAGCCCTCGCCGAGGCGCTTCTAACGACACCACTCACGTGCGGATAGCTCGAAAAAATGTTGAAATGAAAAACTAGTTTTTGGACCATAACTTTAATTTTTATATTACACCTACCTTAGTTTATTACATATTTAGCTAGCCCTTGCCGAGGCGCTTCTAACGACACCACTCACGTGCGGATAGCTCGAAAAAATGTTGTAATGAAAAACTAGTTTTTGGACCATAACTTTTATTTTTATATTACACCTACCTTAGTTTATTACATATTTAGCTAGCCCTCGCCGAGGCGCTTCTAACGACACCACTCACGTGCGGATAGCTCGAAAAAATGTTGAAATGAAAAACTAGTTTTTGGACCATAACTTTAATTTTTATATTACACCTACCTTAGTTTATTACATATTTAGCTAGCCCTCGCCGAGGCGCTTCTAACGACACCACTCACGTGCGGATAGCTCGAAAAAATGTTGAAATGAAAAACTAGTTTTTGGACCATAACTTTAATTTTTATATTACACCTACCTTAGTTTATTACATATTTAGCTAGCCCTCGCCGAGGCTCTTCTAACGACACCACTCACGTGCGGATAGCTCGAAAAAATGTTGTAATGAAAAACTAGTGTTTGGACCATAACTTTAATTTTTATATTACACCTACCTTAGTTTATTACATATTTAGCTAGCCCTCGCCGAGGCGCTTCTAACGACACCACTCACGTGCGGATAGCTCGAAAAAATGTTGAAATGAAAAACTAGTTTTTGGACCATAACTTTAATTTTTATATTACACCTACCTTAGTTTATTACATATTTAGCTAGCCCTCGCCGAGGCGCTTCTAACGACACCACTCACGTGCGGATAGCTCGAAAAAATGTTGAAATGAAAAACTAGTTTTTGGACCATAACTTTAATTTTTATATTACACCTACCTTAGTTTATTACATATTTACGTAGCCCTCGCCGAGGCGCTTCTAACGACACCACTCACGTGCGGATAGCTCGAAAAAATGTTGAAATGAAAAACTAGTTTTTGGACCATAACTTTAATTTTTATATTACACCTACCTTAGTTTATTACATATTTACGTAGCCCTCGCCGAGGCGCTTCTAACGACACCACTCACGTGCGGATAGCTCGAAAAAATGTTGAAATGAAAAACTAGTTTTTGGACCATAACTTTAATTTTTATATTACACCTACCTTAGTTTATTACATATTTAGCTAGCCCTCGCCGAGGCGCTTCTAACGACACCACTCACGTGCGGATAGCTCGAAAAAATGTTGAAATGAAAAACTAGTTTTTGGACCATAACTTTAATTTTTATATTACACCTACCTTAGTTTATTACATATTTACGTAGCCCTCGCCGAGGCGCTTCTAACGACACCACTCACGTGCGGATAGCTCGAAAAAATGTTGAAATGAAAAACTAGTTTTTGGACCATAACTTTAATTTTTATATTACACCTACCTTAGTTTATTACATATTTAGCTAGCCCTCGCCGAGGCGCTTCTAACGACACCACTCACGTGCGGATAGCTCGAAAAAATGTTGAAATGAAAAACTAGTTTTTGGACCATAACTTTAATTTTTATATTACACCTACCTTAGTTTATTACATATTTAGCTAGCCCTCGCCGAGGCGCTTCTAACGACACCACTCACGTGCGGATAGCTCGAAAAAATGTTGAAATGAAAAACTAGTTTTTGGACCATAACTTTAATTTTTATATTACACCTACCTTAGTTTATTACATATTTAGCTAGCCCTCGCCGAGGCGCTTCTAACGACACCACTCACGTGCGGATAGCTCGAAAAAATGTTGAAATGAAAAACTAGTTTTTGGACCATAACTTTAATTTTTATATTACACCTACCTTAGTTTATTACATATTTAGCTAGCCCTCGCCGAGGCGCTTCTAACGACACCACTCACGTGCGGATAGCTCGAAAAAATGTTGAAATGAAAAACTAGTTTTTGGACCATAACTTTAATTTTTATATTACACCTACCTTAGTTTATTACATATTTAGCTAGCCCTCGCCGAGGCGCTTCTAACGACACCACTTACGTGCGGATAGCTCGAAAAAATGTTGAAATGAAAAACTAGTTTTTGGACCATAACTTTAATTTTTATATTACACCTACCTTAGTTTATTACATATTTAGCTAGCCCTCGCCGAGGCGCTTCTAACGACACCACTCACGTGCGGATAGCTCGAAAAAATGTTGAAATGAAAAACTAGTTTTTGGACCATAACTTTAATTTTTATATTACACCTACCTTAGTTTATTACATATTTAGCTAGCCCTCGCCGAGGCGCTTCTAACGACACCACTCACGTGCGGAGAGCTCGAAAAAATGTTGAAATGAAAAACTAGTTTTTGGACCATAACTTTAATTTTTATATTACACCTACCTTAGTTTATTACATATTTAGCTAGCCCTCGCCGAGGCGCTTCTAACGACACCACTCACGTGCGGATAGCTCGAAAAAATGTTGAAATGAAAAACTAGTTTTTGGACCATAACTTTAATTTTTATATTACACCTACCTTAGTTTATTACATATTTAGCTAGCCCTCGCCGAGGCGCTTCTAACGACACCACTCACGTGCGGATAGCTCGAAAAAATGTTGAAATGAAAAACTAGTTTTTGGACCATAACTTTAATTTTTATATTACACCTACCTTAGTTTATTACATATTTAGCTAGCCCTCGCCGAGGCGCTTCTAACGACACCACTCACGTGCGGATAGCTCGAAAAAATGTTGAAATGAAAAACTAGTTTTTGGACCATAACTTTAATTTTTATATTACACCTACCTTAGTTTATTACATATTTAGCTAGCCCTCGCCGAGGCGCTTCTAACGACACCACTCACGTGCGGATAGCTCGAAAAAATGTTGAAATGAAAAACTAGTTTTTGGACCATAACTTTAATTTTTATATTACACCTACCTTAGTTTATTACATATTTAGCTAGCCCTCGCCGAGGCTCTTCTAACGACACCACTCACGTGCGGATAGCTCGAAAAAATGTTGTAATGAAAAACTAGTGTTTGGACCATAACTTTAATTTTTATATTACACCTACCTTAGTTTATTACATATTCAGCTAGCCCTCGCCGAGGCGCTTCTAACGACACCACTCACGTGCGGATAGCTCGAAAAAATGTTGAAATGAAAAACTAGTTTTTGGACCATAACTTTAATTTTTATATTACACCTACCTTAGTTTATTACATATTTAGCTAGCCCTCGCCGAGGCGCTTCTAACGACACCACTCACGTGCGGATAGCTCGAAAAAATGTTGAAATGAAAAACTAGTTTTTGGACCATAACTTTAATTTTTATATTACACCTACCTTAGTTTATTACATATTTAGCTAGCCCTCGCCGAGGCGCTTCTAACGACACCACTCACGTGCGGATAGCTCGAAAAAATGTTGTAATGAAAAACTAGTTTTTGGACCATAACTTTTATTTTTATATTACACCTACCTTAGTTTATTACATATTTAGCTAGCCCTCGCCGAGGCGCTTCTAACGACACCACTCACGTGCGGATAGCTCGAAAAAATGTTGAAATGAAAAACTAGTTTTTGGACCATAACTTTAATTTTTATATTACACCTACCTTAGTTTATTACATATTTAGCTAGCCCTCGCCGAGGCTCTTCTAACGACACCACTCACGTGCGGATAGCTCGAAAAAATGTTGAAATGAAAAACTAGTTTTTGGACCATAACTTTAATTTTTATATTACACCTACCTTAGTTTATTACATATTTACGTAGCCCTCGCCGAGGCGCTTCTAACGACACCACTCACGTGCGGATAGCTCGAAAAAATGTTGAAATGAAAAACTAGTTTTTGGACCATAACTTTAATTTTTATATTACACCTACCTTAGTTTATTACATATTTACGTAGCCCTCGCCGAGGCGCTTCTAACGACACCACTCACGTGCGGATAGCTCGAAAAAATGTTGAAATGAAAAACTAGTTTTTGGACCATAACTTTAATTTTTATATTACACCTACCTTAGTTTATTACATATTTAGCTAGCCCTCGCCGAGGCGCTTCTAACGACACCACTCACGTGCGGATAGCTCGAAAAAATGTTGAAATGAAAAACTAGTTTTTGGACCATAACTTTAATTTTTATATTACACCTACCTTAGTTTATTACATATTTAGCTAGCCCTCGCCGAGGCGCTTCTAACGACACCACTCACGTGCGGATAGCTCGAAAAAATGTTGAAATGAAAAACTAGTTTTTGGACCATAACTTTAATTTTTATATTACACCTACCTTAGTTTATTACATATTTAGCTAGCCCTCGCCGAGGCGCTTCTAACGACACCACTCACGTGCGGATAGCTCGAAAAAATGTTGAAATGAAAAACTAGTTTTTGGACCATAACTTTAATTTTTATATTACACCTACCTTAGTTTATTACATATTTAGCTAGCCCTCGCCGAGGCGCTTCTAACGACACCACTCACGTGCGGATAGCTCGAAAAAATGTTGTAATGAAAAACTAGTTTTTGGACCATAACTTTTATTTTTATATTACACCTACCTTAGTTTATTACATATTTAGCTAGCCCTCGCCGAGGCGCTTCTAACGACACCACTCACGTGCGGATAGCTCGAAAAAATGTTGAAATGAAAAACTAGTTTTTGGACCATAACTTTAATTTTTATATTACACCTACCTTAGTTTATTACATATTTAGCTAGCCCTCGCCGAGGCGCTTCTAACGACACCACTCACGTGCGGATAGCTCGAAAAAATGTTGAAATGAAAAACTAGTTTTTGGACCATAACTTTAATTTTTATATTACACCTACCTTAGTTTATTACATATTTAGCTAGCCCTCGCCGAGGCTCTTCTAACGACACCACTCACGTGCGGATAGCTCGAAAAAATGTTGTAATGAAAAACTAGTGTTTGGACCATAACTTTAATTTTTATATTACACCTACCTTAGTTTATTACATATTTAGCTAGCCCTCGCCGAGGCGCTTCTAACGACACCACTCACGTGCGGATAGCTCGAAAAAATGTTGAAATGAAAAACTAGTTTTTGGACCATAACTTTAATTTTTATATTACACCTACCTTAGTTTATTACATATTTAGCTAGCCCTCGCCGAGGCGCTTCTAACGACACCACTCACGTGCGGATAGCTCGAAAAAATGTTGAAATGAAAAACTAGTTTTTGGACCATAACTTTAATTTTTATATTACACCTACCTTAGTTTATTACATATTTACGTAGCCCTCGCCGAGGCGCTTCTAACGACACCACTCACGTGCGGATAGCTCGAAAAAATGTTGAAATGAAAAACTAGTTTTTGGACCATAACTTTAATTTTTACATTACACCTACCTTAGTTTATTACATATTTACGTAGCCCTCGCCGAGGCGCTTCTAACGACACCACTCACGTGCGGATAGCTCGAAAAAATGTTGAAATGAAAAACTAGTTTTTGGACCATAACTTTAATTTTTATATTACACCTACCTTAGTTTATTACATATTTAGCTAGCCCTCGCCGAGGCGCTTCTAACGACACCACTCACGTGCGGATAGCTCGAAAAAATGTTGAAATGAAAAACTAGTTTTTGGACCATAACTTTAATTTTTATATTACACCTACCTTAGTTTATTACATATTTAGCTAGCCCTCGCCGAGGCTCTTCTAACGACACCACTCACGTGCGGATAGCTCGAAAAAATGTTGAAATGAAAAACTAGTTTTTGGACCATAACTTTAATTTTTATATTACACCTACCTTAGTTTATTACATATTTACGTAGCCCTCGCCGAGGCGCTTCTAACGACACCACTCACGTGCGGATAGCTCGAAAAAATGTTGAAATGAAAAACTAGTTTTTGGACCATAACTTTAATTTTTATATTACACCTACCTTAGTTTATTACATATTTAGCTAGCCCTCGCCGAGGCGCTTCTAACGACACCACTCACGTGCGGATAGCTCGAAAAAATGTTGAAATGAAAAACTAGTTTTTGGACCATAACTTTAATTTTTATATTACACCTACCTTAGTTTATTACATATTTAGCTAGCCCTCGCCGAGGCGCTTCTAACGACACCACTCACGTGCGGATAGCTCGAAAAAATGTTGAAATGAAAAACTAGTTTTTGGACCATAACTTTAATTTTTATATTACACCTACCTTAGTTTATTACATATTTAGCTAGCCCTCGCCGAGGCGCTTCTAACGACACCACTCACGTGCGGATAGCTCGAAAAAATGTTGAAATGAAAAACTAGTTTTTGGACCATAACTTTAATTTTTATATTACACCTACCTTAGTTTATTACATATTTAGCTAGCCCTCGCCGAGGCGCTTCTAACGACACCACTCACGTGCGGAGAGCTCGAAAAAATGTTGAAATGAAAAACTAGTTTTTGGACCATAACTTTAATTTTTATATTACACCTACCTTAGTTTATTACATATTTACGTAGCCCTCGCCGAGGCGCTTCTAACGACACCACTCACGTGCGGATAGCTCGAAAAAATGTTGAAATGAAAAACTAGTTTTTGGACCATAACTTTAATTTTTATATTACACCTACCTTAGTTTATTACATATTTAGCTAGCCCTCGCCGAGGCGCTTCTAACGACACCACTCACGTGCGGATAGCTCGAAAAAATGTTGAAATGAAAAACTAGTTTTTGGACCATAACTTTAATTTTTATATTACACCTACCTTAGTTTATTACATATTTAGCTAGCCCTCGCCGAGGCGCTTCTAACGACACCACTCACGTGCGGATAGCTCGAAAAAATGTTGAAATGAAAAACTAGTTTTTGGACCATAACTTTAATTTTTATATTACACCTACCTTAGTTTATTACATATTTAGCTAGCCCTCGCCGAGGCGCTTCTAACGACACCACTCACGTGCGGATAGCTCGAAAAAATGTTGAAATGAAAAACTAGTTTTTGGACCATAACTTTAATTTTTATATTACACCTACCTTAGTTTATTACATATTTACGTAGCCCTCGCCGAGGCGCTTCTAACGACACCACTCACGTGCGGATAGCTCGAAAAAATGTTGAAATGAAAAACTAGTTTTTGGACCATAACTTTAATTTTTATATTACACCTACCTTAGTTTATTACATATTTAGCTAGCCCTCGCCGAGGCGCTTCTAACGACACCACTCACGTGCGGATAGCTCGAAAAAATGTTGAAATGAAAAACTAGTTTTTGGACCATAACTTTAATTTTTATATTACACCTACCTTAGTTTATTACATATTTAGCTAGCCCTCGCCGAGGCGCTTCTAACGACACCACTCACGTGCGGATAGCTCGAAAAAATGTTGAAATGAAAAACTAGTTTTTGGACCATAACTTTAATTTTTATATTACACCTACCTTAGTTTATTACATATTTAGCTAGCCCTCGCCGAGGCGCTTCTAACGACACCACTCACGTGCGGATAGCTCGAAAAAATGTTGAAATGAAAAACTAGTTTTTGGACCATAACTTTAATTTTTATATTACACCTACCTTAGTTTATTACATATTTAGCTAGCCCTCGCCGAGGCGCTTCTAACGACACCACTCACGTGCGGATAGCTCGAAAAAATGTTGAAATGAAAAACTAGTTTTTGGACCATAACTTTAATTTTTATATTACACCTACCTTAGTTTATTACATATTTAGCTAGCCCTCGCCGAGGCGCTTCTAACGACACCACTCACGTGCGGATAGCTCGAAAAAATGTTGAAATGAAAAACTAGTTTTTGGACCATAACTTTAATTTTTATATTACACCTACCTTAGTTTATTACATATTTAGCTAGCCCTCGCCGAGGCGCTTCTAACGACACCACTCACGTGCGGATAGCTCGAAAAAATGTTGAAATGAAAAACTAGTTTTTGGACCATAACTTTAATTTTTATATTACACCTACCTTAGTTTATTACATATTTAGCTAGCCCTCGCCGAGGCGCTTCTAACGACACCACTCACGTGCGGATAGCTCGAAAAAATGTTGAAATGAAAAACTAGTTTTTGGACCATAACTTTAATTTTTATATTACACCTACCTTAGTTTATTACATATTTACGTAGCCCTCGCCGAGGCGCTTCTAACGACACCACTCACGTGCGGATAGCTCGAAAAAATGTTGAAATGAAAAACTAGTTTTTGGACCATAACTTTAATTTTTATATTACACCTACCTTAGTTTATTACATATTTAGCTAGCCCTCGCCGAGGCGCTTCTAACGACACCACTCACGTGCGGATAGCTCGAAAAAATGTTGAAATGAAAAACTAGTTTTTGGACCATAACTTTAATTTTTATATTACACCTACCTTAGTTTATTACATATTTAGCTAGCCCTCGCCGAGGCGCTTCTAACGACACCACTCACGTGCGGATAGCTCGAAAAAATGTTGAAATGAAAAACTAGTTTTTGGACCATAACTTTAATTTTTATATTACACCTACCTTAGTTTATTACATATTTACGTAGCCCTCGCCGAGGCGCTTCTAACGACACCACTCACGTGCGGATAGCTCGAAAAAATGTTGAAATGAAAAACTAGTTTTTGGACCATAACTTTAATTTTTATATTACACCTACCTTAGTTTATTACATATTTAGCTAGCCCTCGCCGAGGCGCTTCTAACGACACCACTCACGTGCGGATAGCTCGAAAAAATGTTGAAATGAAAAACTAGTTTTTGGACCATAACTTTAATTTTTATATTACACCTACCTTAGTTTATTACATATTTAGCTAGCCCTCGCCGAGGCGCTTCTAACGACACCACTCACGTGCGGATAGCTCGAAAAAATGTTGAAATGAAAAACTAGTTTTTGGACCATAACTTTAATTTTTATATTACACCTACCTTAGTTTATTACATATTTACGTAGCCCTCGCCGAGGCGCTTCTAACGACACCACTCACGTGCGGATAGCTCGAAAAAATGTTGAAATGAAAAACTAGTTTTTGGACCATAACTTTAATTTTTATATTACACCTACCTTAGTTTATTACATATTTACGTAGCCCTCGCCGAGGCGCTTCTAACGACACCACTCACGTGCGGATAGCTCGAAAAAATGTTGAAATGAAAAACTAGTTTTTGGACCATAACTTTAATTTTTATATTACACCTACCTTAGTTTATTACATATTTAGCTAGCCCTCGCCGAGGCGCTTCTAACGACACCACTCACGTGCGGATAGCTCGAAAAAATGTTGAAATGAAAAACTAGTTTTTGGACCATAACTTTAATTTTTATATTACACCTACCTTAGTTTATTACATATTTAGCTAGCCCTCGCCGAGGCGCTTCTAACGACACCACTCACGTGCGGATAGCTCGAAAAAATGTTGAAATGAAAAACTAGTTTTTGGACCATAACTTTAATTTTTATATTACACCTACCTTAGTTTATTACATATTTAGCTAGCCCTCGCCGAGGCGCTTCTAACGACACCACTCACGTGCGGATAGCTCGAAAAAATGTTGAAATGAAAAACTAGTTTTTGGACCATAACTTTAATTTTTATATTACACCTACCTTAGTTTATTACATATTTACGTAGCCCTCGCCGAGGCGCTTCTAACGACACCACTCACGTGCGGATAGCTCGAAAAAATGTTGAAATGAAAAACTAGTTTTTGGACCATAACTTTAATTTTTATATTACACCTACCTTAGTTTATTACATATTTAGCTAGCCCTCGCCGAGGCGCTTCTAACGACACCACTCACGTGCGGATAGCTCGAAAAAATGTTGAAATGAAAAACTAGTTTTTGGACCATAACTTTAATTTTTATATTACACCTACCTTAGTTTATTACATATTTAGCTAGCCCTCGCCGAGGCGCTTCTAACGACACCACTCACGTGCGGATAGCTCGAAAAAATGTTGAAATGAAAAACTAGTTTTTGGACCATAACTTTAATTTTTATATTACACCTACCTTAGTTTATTACATATTTAGCTAGCCCTCGCCGAGGCGCTTCTAACGACACCACTCACGTGCGGAGAGCTCGAAAAAATGTTGAAATGAAAAACTAGTTTTTGGACCATAACTTTAATTTTTATATTACACCTACCTTAGTTTATTACATATTTAGCTAGCCCTCGCCGAGGCGCTTCTAACGACACCACTCACGTGCGGATAGCTCGAAAAAATGTTGAAATGAAAAACTAGTTTTTGGACCATAACTTTAATTTTTATATTACACCTACCTTAGTTTATTACATATTTAGCTAGCCCTCGCCGAGGCGCTTCTAACGACACCACTCACGTGCGGATAGCTCGAAAAAATGTTGAAATGAAAAACTAGTTTTTGGACCATAACTTTAATTTTTATATTACACCTACCTTAGTTTATTACATATTTAGCTAGCCCTCGCCGAGGCGCTTCTAACGACACCACTCACGTGCGGATAGCTCGAAAAAATGTTGAAATGAAAAACTAGTTTTTGGACCATAACTTTAATTTTTATATTACACCTACCTTAGTTTATTACATATTTAGCTAGCCCTCGCCGAGGCTCTTCTAACGACACCACTCACGTGCGGATAGCTCGAAAAAATGTTGTAATGAAAAACTAGTGTTTGGACCATAACTTTAATTTTTATATTACACCTACCTTAGTTTATTACATATTCAGCTAGCCCTCGCCGAGGCGCTTCTAACGACACCACTCACGTGCGGATAGCTCGAAAAAATGTTGAAATGAAAAACTAGTTTTTGGACCATAACTTTAATTTTTATATTACACCTACCTTAGTTTATTACATATTTAGCTAGCCCTCGCCGAGGCGCTTCTAACGACACCACTCACGTGCGGATAGCTCGAAAAAATGTTGAAATGAAAAACTAGTTTTTGGACCATAACTTTAATTTTTATATTACACCTACCTTAGTTTATTACATATTTAGCTAGCCCTCGCCGAGGCGCTTCTAACGACACCACTCACGTGCGGATAGCTCGAAAAAATGTTGAAATGAAAAACTAGTTTTTGGACCATAACTTTAATTTTTATATTACACCTACCTTAGTTTATTACATATTTAGCTAGCCCTCGCCGAGGCGCTTCTAACGACACCACTCACGTGCGGATAGCTCGAAAAAATGTTGAAATGAAAAACTAGTTTTTGGACCATAACTTTAATTTTTATATTACACCTACCTTAGTTTATTACATATTTAGCTAGCCCTCGCCGAGGCGCTTCTAACGACACCACTCACGTGCGGATAGCTCGAAAAAATGTTGTAATGAAAAACTAGTTTTTGGACCATAACTTTTATTTTTATATTACACCTACCTTAGTTTATTACATATTTAGCTAGCCCTCGCCGAGGCGCTTCTAACGACACCACTCACGTGCGGATAGCTCGAAAAAATGTTGAAATGAAAAACTAGTTTTTGGACCATAACTTTAATTTTTATATTACACCTACCTTAGTTTATTACATATTTAGCTAGCCCTCGCCGAGGCTCTTCTAACGACACCACTCACGTGCGGATAGCTCGAAAAAATGTTGAAATGAAAAACTAGTTTTTGGACCATAACTTTAATTTTTATATTACACCTACCTTAGTTTATTACATATTTACGTAGCCCTCGCCGAGGCGCTTCTAACGACACCACTCACGTGCGGATAGCTCGAAAAAATGTTGAAATGAAAAACTAGTTTTTGGACCATAACTTTAATTTTTATATTACACCTACCTTAGTTTATTACATATTTACGTAGCCCTCGCCGAGGCGCTTCTAACGACACCACTCACGTGCGGATAGCTCGAAAAAACGTTGAAATGAAAAACTAGTTTTTGGACCATAACTTTAATTTTTATATTACACCTACCTTAGTTTATTACATATTTACGTAGCCCTCGCCGAGGCGCTTCTAACGACACCACTCACGTGCGGATAGCTCGAAAAAATGTTGAAATGAAAAACTAGTTTTTGGACCATAACTTTAATTTTTATATTACACCTACCTTAGTTTATTACATATTTACGTAGCCCTCGCCGAGGCGCTTCTAACGACACCACTCACGTGCGGATAGCTCGAAAAAATGTTGAAATGAAAAACTAGTTTTTGGACCATAACTTTAATTTTTATATTACACCTACCTTAGTTTATTACATATTTACGTAGCCCTCGCCGAGGCGCTTCTAACGACACCACTCACGTGCGGATAGCTCGAAAAAATGTTGAAATGAAAAACTAGTTTTTGGACCATAACTTTAATTTTTATATTACACCTACCTTAGTTTATTACATATTTACGTAGCCCTCGCCGAGGCGCTTCTAACGACACCGCTCACGTGCGGATAGCTCGAAAAAATGTTGAAATGAAAAACTAGTTTTTGGACCATAACTTTAATTTTTATATTACACCTACCTTAGTTTATTACATATTTACGTAGCCCTCGCCGAGGCGCTTCTAACGACACCACTCACGTGCGGATAGCTCGAAAAAATGTTGAAATGAAAAACTAGTTTTTGGACCATAACTTTAATTTTTATATTACACCTACCTTAGTTTATTACATATTTACGTAGCCCTCGCCGAGGCGCTTCTAACGACACCACTCACGTGCGGATAGCTCGAAAAAATGTTGAAATGAAAAACTAGTTTTTGGACCATAACTTTAATTTTTATATTACACCTACCTTAGTTTATTACATATTTACGTAGCCCTCGCCGAGGCGCTTCTAACGACACCACTCACGTGCGGATAGCTCGAAAAAATGTTGAAATGAAAAACTAGTTTTTGGACCATAACTTTAATTTTTATATTACACCTACCTTAGTTTATTACATATTTACGTAGCCCTCGCCGAGGCGCTTCTAACGACACCACTCACGTGCGGATAGCTCGAAAAAATGTTGAAATGAAAAACTAGTTTTTGGACCATAACTTTAATTTTTATATTACACCTACCTTAGTTTATTACATATTTACGTAGCCCTCGCCGAGGCGCTTCTAACGACACCACTCACGTGCGGATAGCTCGAAAAAATGTTGAAATGAAAAACTAGTTTTTGGACCATAACTTTAATTTTTATATTACACCTACCTTAGTTTATTACATATTTACGTAGCCCTCGCCGAGGCGCTTCTAACGACACCACTCACGTGCGGATAGCTCGAAAAAATGTTGAAATGAAAAACTATTTTTTGGACCATAACTTTAATTTTTATATTACACCTACCTTAGTTTATTACATATTTACGTAGCCCTCGCCGAGGCGCTTCTAACGACACCGCTCACGTGCGGATAGCTCGAAAAAATGTTGAAATGAAAAACTAGTTTTTGGACCATAACTTTAATTTTTATATTACACCTACCTTAGTTTATTACATATTTACGTAGCCCTCGCCGAGGCGCTTCTAACGACACCACTCACGTGCGGATAGCTCGAAAAAATGTTGAAATGAAAAACTAGTTTTTGGACCATAACTTTAATTTTTATATTACACCTACCTTAGTTTATTACATATTTACGTAGCCCTCGCCGAGGCGCTTCTAACGACACCACTCACGTGCGGATAGCTCGAAAAAATGTTGAAATGAAAAACTAGTTTTTGGACCATAACTTTAATTTTTATATTACACCTACCTTAGTTTATTACATATTTACGTAGCCCTCGCCGAGGCGCTTCTAACGACACCACTCACGTGCGGATAGCTCGAAAAAATGTTGAAATGAAAAACTAGTTTTTGGACCATAACTTTAATTTTTATATTACACCTACCTTAGTTTATTACATATTTACGTAGCCCTCGCCGAGGCGCTTCTAACGACAACACTCACGTGCGGATAGCTCGAAAAAATGTTGAAATGAAAAACTATTTTTTGGACCATAACTTTAATTTTTATATTACACCTACCTTAGTTTATTACATATTTACGTAGCCCTCGCCGAGGCGCTTCTAACGACACCGCTCACGTGCGGATAGCTCGAAAAAATGTTGAAATGAAAAACTAGTTTTTGGACCATAACTTTAATTTTTATATTACACCTACCTTAGTTTATTACATATTTACGTAGCCCTCGCCGAGGCGCTTCTAACGACACCACTCACGTGCGGATAGCTCGAAAAAATGTTGAAATGAAAAACTAGTTTTTGGACCATAACTTTAATTTTTATATTACACCTACCTTAGTTTATTACATATTTACGTAGCCCTCGCCAAGGCGCTTCTAACGACACCACTCACGTGCGGATAGCTCGAAAAAATGTTGAAATGAAAAACTAGTTTTTGGACCATAACTTTAATTTTTATATTACACCTACCTTAGTTTATTACATATTTACGTAGCCCTCGCCGAGGCGCTTCTAACGACACCACTCACGTGCGGATAGCTCGAAAAAATGTTGAAATGAAAAACTAGTTTTTGGACCATAACTTTAATTTTTATATTACACCTACCTTAGTTTATTACATATTTACGTAGCCCTCGCCGAGGCGCTTCTAACGACACCACTCACGTGCGGATAGCTCGAAAAAATGTTGAAATGAAAAACTAGTTTTTGGACCATAACTTTAATTTTTATATTACACCTACCTTAGTTTATTACATATTTACGTAGCCCTCGCCGAGGCGCTTCTAACGACACCACTCACGTGCGGATAGCTCGAAAAAATGTTGAAATGAAAAACTAGTTTTTGGACCATAACTTTAATTTTTATATTACACCTACCTTAGTTTATTACATATTTACGTAGCCCTCGCCGAGGCGCTTCTAACGACACCACTCACGTGCGGATAGCTCGAAAAAATGTTGAAATGAAAAACTAGTTTTTGGACCATAACTTTAATTTTTATATTACACCTACCTTAGTTTATTACATATTTACGTAGCCCTCGCCGAGGCGCTTCTAACGACACCACTCACGTGCGGATAGCTCGAAAAAATGTTGAAATGAAAAACTAGTTTTTGGACCATAACTTTAATTTTTATATTACACCTACCTTAGTTTATTACATATTTACGTAGCCCTCGCCGAGGCGCTTCTAACGACACCACTCACGTGCGGATAGCTCGAAAAAATGTTGAAATGAAAAACTAGTTTTTGGACCATAACTTTAATTTTTATATTACACCTACCTTAGTTTATTACATATTTACGTAGCCCTCGCCGAGGCGCTTCTAACGACACCGCTCACGTGCGGATAGCTCGAAAAAATGTTGAAATGAAAAACTAGTTTTTGGACCATAACTTTAATTTTTATATTACACCTACCTTAGTTTATTACATATTTACGTAGCCCTCGCCGAGGCGCTTCTAACGACACCACTCACGTGCGGATAGCTCGAAAAAATGTTGAAATGAAAAACTAGTTTTTGGACCATAACTTTAATTTTTATATTACACCTACCTTAGTTTATTACATATTTACGTAGCCCTCGCCGAGGCGCTTCTAACGACACCACTCACGTGCGGATAGCTCGAAAAAATGTTGAAATGAAAAACTAGTTTTTGGACCATAACTTTAATTTTTATATTACACCTACCTTAGTTTATTACATATTTACGTAGCCCTCGCCGAGGCGCTTCTAACGACACCACTCACGTGCGGATAGCTCGAAAAAATGTTGAAATGAAAAACTAGTTTTTGGACCATAACTTTAATTTTTATATTACACCTACCTTAGTTTATTACATATTTACGTAGCCCTCGCCGAGGCGCTTCTAACGACACCACTCACGTGCGGATAGCTCGAAAAAATGTTGAAATGAAAAACTAGTTTTTGGACCATAACTTTAATTTTTATATTACACCTACCTTAGTTTATTACATATTTACGTAGCCCTCGCCGAGGCGCTTCTAACGACACCACTCACGTGCGGATAGCTCGAAAAAATGTTGAAATGAAAAACTAGTTTTTGGACCATAACTTTAATTTTTATATTACACCTACCTTAGTTTATTACATATTTACGTAGCCCTCGCCGAGGCGCTTCTAACGACACCACTCACGTGCGGATAGCTCGAAAAAATGTTGAAATGAAAAACTAGTTTTTGGACCATAACTTTAATTTTTATATTACACCTACCTTAGTTTATTACATATTTACGTAGCCCTCGCCGAGGCGCTTCTAACGACACCACTCACGTGCGGATAGCTCGAAAAAATGTTGAAATGAAAAACTAGTTTTTGGACCATAACTTTAATTTTTATATTACACCTACCTTAGTTTATTACATATTTACGTAGCCCTCGCCGAGGCGCTTCTAACGACACCGCTCACGTGCGGATAGCTCGAAAAAATGTTGAAATGAAAAACTAGTTTTTGGACCATAACTTTAATTTTTATATTACACCTACCTTAGTTTATTACATATTTACGTAGCCCTCGCCGAGGCGCTTCTAACGACACCACTCACGTGCGGATAGCTCGAAAAAATGTTGAAATGAAAAACTAGTTTTTGGACCATAACTTTAATTTTTATATTACACCTACCTTAGTTTATTACATATTTACGTAGCCCTCGCCGAGGCGCTTCTAACGACACCACTCACGTGCGGATAGCTCGAAAAAATGTTGAAATGAAAAACTAGTTTTTGGACCATAACTTTAATTTTTATATTACACCTACCTTAGTTTATTACATATTTACGTAGCCCTCGCCGAGGCGCTTCTAACGACACCACTCACGTGCGGATAGCTCGAAAAAATGTTGAAATGAAAAACTAGTTTTTTGACCATAACTTTAATTTTTATATTACACCTACCTTAGTTTATTACATATTTACGTAGCCCGCGCCGAGGCGCTTCTAACGACACCACTCACGTGCGGATAGCTCGAAAAAATGTTGAAATGAAAAACTAGTTTTTGGACCATAACTTTAATTTTTATATTACACCTACCTTAGTTTATTACATATTTACGTAGCCCTCGCCGAGGCGCTTCTAACGACACCACTCACGTGCGGATAGCTCGAAAAAATGTTGAAATGAAAAACTAGTTTTTGGACCATAACTTTAATTTTTATATTACACCTACCTTAGTTTATTACATATTTACGTAGCCCTCGCCGAGGCGCTTCTAACGACACCACTCACGTGCGGATAGCTCGAAAAAATGTTGAAATGAAAAACTAGTTTTTGGACCATAACTTTAATTTTTATATTACACCTACCTTAGTTTATTACATATTTACGTAGCCCTCGCCGAGGCGCTTCTAACGACACCACTCACGTGCGGATAGCTCGAAAAAATGTTGAAATGAAAAACTAGTTTTTGGACCATAACTTTAATTTTTATATTACACCTACCTTAGTTTATTACATATTTACGTAGCCCTCGCCGAGGCGCTTCTAACGACACCGCTCACGTGCGGATAGCTCGAAAAAATGTTGAAATGAAAAACTAGTTTTTGGACCATAACTTTAATTTTTATATTACACCTACCTTAGTTTATTACATATTTACGTAGCCCTCGCCGAGGCGCTTCTAACGACACCACTCACGTGCGGATAGCTCGAAAAAATGTTGAAATGAAAAACTAGTTTTTGGACCATAACTTTAATTTTTATATTACACCTACCTTAGTTTATTACATATTTACGTAGCCCTCGCCGAGGCGCTTCTAACGACACCACTCACGTGCGGATAGCTCGAAAAAATGTTGAAATGAAAAACTAGTTTTTGGACCATAACTTTAATTTTTATATTACACCTACCTTAGTTTATTACATATTTACGTAGCCCTCGCCGAGGCGCTTCTAACGACACCACTCACGTGCGGATAGCTCGAAAAAATGTTGAAATGAAAAACTAGTTTTTGGACCATAACTTTAATTTTTATATTACACCTACCTTAGTTTATTACATATTTACGTAGCCCTCGCCGAGGCGCTTCTAACGACACCACTCACGTGCGGATAGCTCGAAAAAATGTTGAAATGAAAAACTAGTTTTTGGACCATAACTTTAATTTTTATATTACACCTACCTTAGTTTATTACATATTTACGTAGCCCTCGCCGAGGCGCTTCTAACGACACCACTCACGTGCGGATAGCTCGAAAAAATGTTGAAATGAAAAACTAGTTTTTGGACCATAACTTTAATTTTTATATTACACCTACCTTAGTTTATTACATATTTACGTAGCCCTCGCCGAGGCGCTTCTAACGACACCACTCACGTGCGGATAGCTCGAAAAAATGTTGAAATGAAAAACTAGTTTTTGGACCATAACTTTAATTTTTATATTACACCTACCTTAGTTTATTACATATTTAGCTAGCCCTCGCCGAGGCGCTTCTAACGACACCACTCACGTGCGGATAGCTCGAAAAAATGTTGAAATGAAAAACTAGTTTTTGGACCATAACTTTAATTTTTATATTACACCTACCTTAGTTTATTACATATTTACGTAGCCCTCGCCGAGGCGCTTCTAACGACACCACTCACGTGCGGATAGCTCGAAAAAATGTTGAAATGAAAAACTAGTTTTTGGACCATAACTTTAATTTTTATATTACACCTACCTTAGTTTATTACATATTTACGTAGCCCTCGCCGAGGCGCTTCTAACGACACCACTCACGTGCGGATAGCTCGAAAAAATGTTGAAATGAAAAACTAGTTTTTGGACCATAACTTTAATTTTTATATTACACCTACCTTAGTTTATTACATATTTACGTAGCCCTCGCCGAGGCGCTTCTAACGACACCACTCACGTGCGGATAGCTCGAAAAAATGTTGAAATGAAAAACTAGTTTTTGGACCATAACTTTAATTTTTATATTACACCTACCTTAGTTTATTACATATTTACGTAGCCCTCGCCGAGGCGCTTCTAACGACACCACTCACGTGCGGATAGCTCGAAAAAATGTTGAAATGAAAAACTAGTTTTTGGACCATAACTTTAATTTTTATATTACACCTACCTTAGTTTATTACATATTTACGTAGCCCTCGCCGAGGCGCTTCTAACGACACCACTCACGTGCGGATAGCTCGAAAAAATGTTGAAATGAAAAACTAGTTTTTGGACCATAACTTTAATTTTTATATTACACCTACCTTAGTTTATTACATATTTACGTAGCCCTCGCCGAGGCGCTTCTAACGACACCACTCACGTGCGGATAGCTCGAAAAAATGTTGAAATGAAAAACTAGTTTTTGGACCATAACTTTAATTTTTATATTACACCTACCTTAGTTTATTACATATTTACGTAGCCCTCGCCGAGGCGCTTCTAACGACACCACTCACGTGCGGATAGCTCGAAAAAATGTTGAAATGAAAAACTAGTTTTTGGACCATAACTTTAATTTTTATATTACACCTACCTTAGTTTATTACATATTTACGTAGCCCTCGCCGAGGCGCTTCTAACGACACCACTCACGTGCGGATAGCTCGAAAAAATGTTGAAATGAAAAACTAGTTTTTGGACCATAACTTTAATTTTTATATTACACCTACCTTAGTTTATTACATATTTACGTAGCCCTCGCCGAGGCGCTTCTAACGACACCACTCACGTGCGGATAGCTCGAAAAAATGTTGAAATGAAAAACTAGTTTTTGGACCATAACTTTAATTTTTATATTACACCTACCTTAGTTTATTACATATTTACGTAGCCCTCGCCGAGGCGCTTCTAACGACACCACTCACGTGCGGATAGCTCGAAAAAATGTTGAAATGAAAAACTAGTTTTTGGACCATAACTTTAATTTTTATATTACACCTACCTTAGTTTATTACATATTTACGTAGCCCTCGCCGAGGCGCTTCTAACGACACCACTCACGTGCGGATAGCTCGAAAAAATGTTGAAATGAAAAACTAGTTTTTGGACCATAACTTTAATTTTTATATTACACCTACCTTAGTTTATTACATATTTACGTAGCCCTCGCCGAGGCGCTTCTAACGACACCACTCACGTGCGGATAGCTCGAAAAAATGTTGAAATGAAAAACTAGTTTTTGGACCATAACTTTAATTTTTATATTACACCTACCTTAGTTTATTACATATTTACGTAGCCCTCGCCGAGGCGCTTCTAACGACACCACTCACGTGCGGATAGCTCGAAAAAATGTTGAAATGAAAAACTAGTTTTTGGACCATAACTTTAATTTTTATATTACACCTACCTTAGTTTATTACATATTTACGTAGCCCTCGCCGAGGCGCTTCTAACGACACCACTCACGTGCGGATAGCTCGAAAAAATGTTGAAATGAAAAACTAGTTTTTGGACCATAACTTTAATTTTTATATTACACCTACCTTAGTTTATTACATATTTACGTAGCCCTCGCCGAGGCGCTTCTAACGACACCACTCACGTGCGGATAGCTCGAAAAAATGTTGAAATGAAAAACTAGTTTTTGGACCATAACTTTAATTTTTATATTACACCTACCTTAGTTTATTACATATTTACGTAGCCCTCGCCGAGGCGCTTCTAACGACACCGCTCACGTGCGGATAGCTCGAAAAAATGTTGAAATGAAAAACTAGTTTTTGGACCATAACTTTAATTTTTATATTACACCTACCTTAGTTTATTACATATTTACGTAGCCCTCGCCGAGGCGCTTCTAACGACACCACTCACGTGCGGATAGCTCGAAAAAATGTTGAAATGAAAAACTAGTTTTTGGACCATAACTTTAATTTTTATATTACACCTACCTTAGTTTATTACATATTTACGTAGCCCTCGCCGAGGCGCTTCTAACGACACCACTCACGTGCGGATAGCTCGAAAAAATGTTGAAATGAAAAACTAGTTTTTGGACCATAACTTTAATTTTTATATTACACCTACCTTAGTTTATTACATATTTACGTAGCCCTCGCCGAGGCGCTTCTAACGACACCACTCACGTGCGGATAGCTCGAAAAAATGTTGAAATGAAAAACTAGTTTTTGGACCATAACTTTAATTTTTATATTACACCTACCTTAGTTTATTACATATTTACGTAGCCCGCGCCGAGGCGCTTCTAACGACACCACTCACGTGCGGATAGCTCGAAAAAATGTTGAAATGAAAAACTAGTTTTTGGACCATAACTTTAATTTTTATATTACACCTACCTTAGTTTATTACATATTTACGTAGCCCTCGCCGAGGCGCTTCTAACGACACCACTCACGTGCGGATAGCTCGAAAAAATGTTGAAATGAAAAACTAGTTTTTGGACCATAACTTTAATTTTTATATTACACCTACCTTAGTTTATTACATATTTACGTAGCCCTCGCCGAGGCGCTTCTAACGACACCACTCACGTGCGGATAGCTCGAAAAAATGTTGAAATGAAAAACTAGTTTTTGGACCATAACTTTAATTTTTATATTACACCTACCTTAGTTTATTACATATTTAGCTAGCCCTCGCCGAGGCTCTTCTAACGACACCACTCACGTGCGGATAGCTCGAAAAAATGTTGTAATGAAAAACTAGTGTTTGGACCATAACTTTAATTTTTATATTACACCTACCTTAGTTTATTACATATTTAGCTAGCCCTCGCCGAGGCGCTTCTAACGACACCACTCACGTGCGGATAGCTCGAAAAAATGTTGAAATGAAAAACTAGTTTTTGGACCATAACTTTAATTTTTATATTACACCTACCTTAGTTTATTACATATTTAGCTAGCCCTCGCCGAGGCGCTTCTAACGACACCACTCACGTGCGGATAGCTCGAAAAAATGTTGAAATGAAAAACTAGTTTTTGGACCATAACTTTAATTTTTATATTACACCTACCTTAGTTTATTACATATTTACGTAGCCCTCGCCGAGGCGCTTCTAACGACACCACTCACGTGCGGATAGCTCGAAAAAATGTTGAAATGAAAAACTAGTTTTTGGACCATAACTTTAATTTTTATATTACACCTACCTTAGTTTATTACATATTTAGCTAGCCCTCGCCGAGGCGCTTCTAACGACACCACTCACGTGCGGATAGCTCGAAAAAATGTTGAAATGAAAAACTAGTTTTTGGACCATAACTTTAATTTTTATATTACACCTACCTTAGTTTATTACATATTTAGCTAGCCCTCGCCGAGGCGCTTCTAACGACACCACTCACGTGCGGATAGCTCGAAAAAATGTTGAAATGAAAAACTAGTTTTTGGACCATAACTTTAATTTTTATATTACACCTACCTTAGTTTATTACATATTTAGCTAGCCCTCGCCGAGGCGCTTCTAACGACACCACTCACGTGCGGATAGCTCGAAAAAATGTTGAAATGAAAAACTAGTTTTTGGACCATAACTTTAATTTTTATATTACACCTACCTTAGTTTATTACATATTTACGTAGCCCTCGCCGAGGCGCTTCTAACGACACCACTCACGTGCGGATAGCTCGAAAAAATGTTGAAATGAAAAACTAGTTTTTGGACCATAACTTTAATTTTTATATTACACCTACCTTAGTTTATTACATATTTAGCTAGCCCTCGCCGAGGCTCTTCTAACGACACCACTCACGTGCGGATAGCTCGAAAAAATGTTGTAATGAAAAACTAGTGTTTGGACCATAACTTTAATTTTTATATTACACCTACCTTAGTTTATTACATATTTAGCTAGCCCTCGCCGAGGCGCTTCTAACGACACCACTCACGTGCGGATAGCTCGAAAAAATGTTGAAATGAAAAACTAGTTTTTGGACCATAACTTTAATTTTTATATTACACCTACCTTAGTTTATTACATATTTAGCTAGCCCTCGCCGAGGCGCTTCTAACGACACCACTCACGTGCGGATAGCTCGAAAAAATGTTGAAATGAAAAACTAGTTTTTGGACCATAACTTTAATTTTTATATTACACCTACCTTAGTTTATTACATATTTACGTAGCCCTCGCCGAGGCGCTTCTAACGACACCACTCACGTGCGGATAGCTCGAAAAAATGTTGAAATGAAAAACTAGTTTTTGGACCATAACTTTAATTTTTACATTACACCTACCTTAGTTTATTACATATTTACGTAGCCCTCGCCGAGGCGCTTCTAACGACACCACTCACGTGCGGATAGCTCGAAAAAATGTTGAAATGAAAAACTAGTTTTTGGACCATAACTTTAATTTTTATATTACACCTACCTTAGTTTATTACATATTTAGCTAGCCCTCGCCGAGGCGCTTCTAACGACACCACTCACGTGCGGATAGCTCGAAAAAATGTTGAAATGAAAAACTAGTTTTTGGACCATAACTTTAATTTTTATATTACACCTACCTTAGTTTATTACATATTTAGCTAGCCCTCGCCGAGGCGCTTCTAACGACACCACTCACGTGCGGATAGCTCGAAAAAATGTTGAAATGAAAAACTAGTTTTTGGACCATAACTTTAATTTTTATATTACACCTACCTTAGTTTATTACATATTTAGCTAGCCCTCGCCGAGGCGCTTCTAACGACACCACTCACGTGCGGATAGCTCGAAAAAATGTTGAAATGAAAAACTAGTTTTTGGACCATAACTTTAATTTTTATATTACACCTACCTTAGTTTATTACATATTTAGCTAGCCCTCGCCGAGGCGCTTCTAACGACACCACTCACGTGCGGATAGCTCGAAAAAATGTTGAAATGAAAAACTAGTTTTTGGACCATAACTTTAATTTTTATATTACACCTACCTTAGTTTATTACATATTTAGCTAGCCCTCGCCGAGGCGCTTCTAACGACACCACTCACGTGCGGATAGCTCGAAAAAATGTTGAAATGAAAAACTAGTTTTTGGACCATAACTTTAATTTTTATATTACACCTACCTTAGTTTATTACATATTTAGCTAGCCCTCGCCGAGGCGCTTCTAACGACACCACTCACGTGCGGATAGCTCGAAAAAATGTTGAAATGAAAAACTAGTTTTTGGACCATAACTTTAATTTTTATATTACACCTACCTTAGTTTATTACATATTTAGCTAGCCCTCGCCGAGGCGCTTCTAACGACACCACTCACGTGCGGATAGCTCGAAAAAATGTTGAAATGAAAAACTAGTTTTTGGACCATAACTTTAATTTTTATATTACACCTACCTTAGTTTATTACATATTTACGTAGCCCTCGCCGAGGCGCTTCTAACGACACCACTCACGTGCGGATAGCTCGAAAAAATGTTGAAATGAAAAACTAGTTTTTGGACCATAACTTTAATTTTTATATTACACCTACCTTAGTTTATTACATATTTACGTAGCCCTCGCCGAGGCGCTTCTAACGACACCACTCACGTGCGGATAGCTCGAAAAAATGTTGAAATGAAAAACTAGTTTTTGGACCATAACTTTAATTTTTATATTACACCTACCTTAGTTTATTACATATTTACGTAGCCCTCGCCGAGGCGCTTCTAACGACACCACTCACGTGCGGATAGCTCGAAAAAATGTTGAAATGAAAAACTAGTTTTTGGACCATAACTTTAATTTTTATATTACACCTACCTTAGTTTATTACATATTTACGTAGCCCTCGCCGAGGCGCTTCTAACGACACCACTCACGTGCGGATAGCTCGAAAAAATGTTGAAATGAAAAACTAGTTTTTGGACCATAACTTTAATTTTTATATTACACCTACCTTAGTTTATTACATATTTACGTAGCCCTCGCCGAGGCGCTTCTAACGACACCACTCACGTGCGGATAGCTCGAAAAAATGTTGAAATGAAAAACTAGTTTTTGGACCATAACTTTAATTTTTATATTACACCTACCTTAGTTTATTACATATTTACGTAGCCCTCGCCGAGGCGCTTCTAACGACACCACTCACGTGCGGATAGCTCGAAAAAATGTTGAAATGAAAAACTAGTTTTTGGACCATAACTTTAATTTTTATATTACACCTACCTTAGTTTATTACATATTTACGTAGCCCTCGCCGAGGCGCTTCTAACGACACCACTCACGTGCGGATAGCTCGAAAAAATGTTGAAATGAAAAACTAGTTTTTGGACCATAACTTTTATTTTTATATTACACCTACCTTAGTTTATTACATATTTAGCTAGCCCTCGCCGAGGCGCTTCTAACGACACCACTCACGTGCGGATAGCTCGAAAAAATGTTGAAATGAAAAACTAGTTTTTGGACCATAACTTTAATTTTTATATTACACCTACCTTAGTTTATTACATATTTAGCTAGCCCTCGCCGAGGCGCTTCTAACGACACCACTCACGTGCGGATAGCTCGAAAAAATGTTGAAATGAAAAACTAGTTTTTGGACCATAACTTTAATTTTTATATTACACCTACCTTAGTTTATTACATATTTAGCTAGCCCTCGCCGAGGCTCTTCTAACGACACCACTCACGTGCGGATAGCTCGAAAAAATGTTGTAATGAAAAACTAGTGTTTGGACCATAACTTTAATTTTTATATTACACCTACCTTAGTTTATTACATATTTACGTAGCCCTCGCCGAGGCGCTTCTAACGACACCACTCACGTGCGGATAGCTCGAAAAAATGTTGAAATGAAAAACTAGTTTTTGGACCATAACTTTAATTTTTATATTACACCTACCTTAGTTTATTACATATTTACGTAGCCCTCGCCGAGGCGCTTCTAACGACACCACTCACGTGCGGATAGCTCGAAAAAATGTTGAAATGAAAAACTAGTTTTTGGACCATAACTTTAATTTTTATATTACACCTACCTTAGTTTATTACATATTTACGTAGCCCTCGCCGAGGCGCTTCTAACGACACCACTCACGTGCGGATAGCTCGAAAAAATGTTGAAATGAAAAACTAGTTTTTGGACCATAACTTTAATTTTTATATTACACCTACCTTAGTTTATTACATATTTACGTAGCCCTCGCCGAGGCGCTTCTAACGACACCACTCACGTGCGGATAGCTCGAAAAAATGTTGAAATGAAAAACTAGTTTTTGGACCATAACTTTAATTTTTATATTACACCTACCTTAGTTTATTACATATTTAGCTAGCCCTCGCCGAGGCGCTTCTAACGACACCACTCACGTGCGGATAGCTCGAAAAAATGTTGAAATGAAAAACTAGTTTTTGGACCATAACTTTAATTTTTATATTACACCTACCTTAGTTTATTACATATTTAGCTAGCCCTCGCCGAGGCGCTTCTAACGACACCACTCACGTGCGGATAGCTCGAAAAAATGTTGAAATGAAAAACTAGTTTTTGGACCATAACTTTAATTTTTATATTACACCTACCTTAGTTTATTACATATTTAGCTAGCCCTCGCCGAGGCGCTTCTAACGACACCACTCACGTGCGGATAGCTCGAAAAAATGTTGAAATGAAAAACTAGTTTTTGGACCATAACTTTAATTTTTATATTACACCTACCTTAGTTTATTACATATTTAGCTAGCCCTCGCCGAGGCGCTTCTAACGACACCACTCACGTGCGGATAGCTCGAAAAAATGTTGAAATGAAAAACTAGTTTTTGGACCATAACTTTAATTTTTATATTACACCTACCTTAGTTTATTACATATTTAGCTAGCCCTCGCCGAGGCGCTTCTAACGACACCACTCAAGTGCGGATAGCTCGAAAAAATGTTGAAATGAAAAACTAGTTTTTGGACCATAACTTTAATTTTTATATTACACCTACCTTAGTTTATTACATATTTAGCTAGCCCTCGCCGAGGCGCTTCTAACGACACCACTCACGTGCGGATAGCTCGAAAAAATGTTGAAATGAAAAACTAGTTTTTGGACCATAACTTTAATTTTTATATTACACCTACCTTAGTTTATTACATATTTAGCTAGCCCTCGCCGAGGCGCTTCTAACGACACCACTCACGTGCGGATAGCTCGAAAAAATGTTGAAATGAAAAACTAGTTTTTGGACCATAACTTTAATTTTTATATTACACCTACCTTAGTTTATTACATATTTAGCTAGCCCTCGCCGAGGCGCTTCTAACGACACCACTCACGTGCGGATAGCTCGAAAAAATGTTGAAATGAAAAACTAGTTTTTGGACCATAACTTTAATTTTTATATTACACCTACCTTAGTTTATTACATATTTAGCTAGCCCTCGCCGAGGCGCTTCTAACGACACCACTCACGTGCGGATAGCTCGAAAAAATGTTGAAATGAAAAACTAGTTTTTGGACCATAACTTTAATTTTTATATTACACCTACCTTAGTTTATTACATATTTAGCTAGCCCTCGCCGAGGCGCTTCTAACGACACCACTCACGTGCGGAGAGCTCGAAAAAATGTTGAAATGAAAAACTAGTTTTTGGACCATAACTTTAATTTTTATATTACACCTACCTTAGTTTATTACATATTTAGCTAGCCCTCGCCGAGGCGCTTCTAACGACACCACTCACGTGCGGATAGCTCGAAAAAATGTTGAAATGAAAAACTAGTTTTTGGATCATAACTTTAATTTTTATATTACACCTACCTTAGTTTATTACATATTTAGCTAGCCCTCGCCGAGGCGCTTCTAACGACACCACTCACGTGCGGATAGCTCGAAAAAATGTTGAAATGAAAAACTAGTTTTTGGACCATAACTTTAATTTTTATATTACACCTACCTTAGTTTATTACATATTTAGCTAGCCCTCGCCGAGGCGCTTCTAACGACACCACTCACGTGCGGATAGCTCGAAAAAATGTTGAAATGAAAAACTAGTTTTTGGACCATAACTTTAATTTTTATATTACACCTACCTTAGTTTATTACATATTTAGCTAGCCCTCGCCGAGGCGCTTCTAACGACACCACTCACGTGCGGATAGCTCGAAAAAATGTTGTAATGAAAAACTAGTTTTTGGACCATAACTTTAATTTTTATATTACACCTACCTTAGTTTATTACATATTTAGCTAGCCCTCGCCAAGGCGCTTCTAACGACACCACTCACGTGCGGATAGCTCGAAAAAATGTTGAAATGAAAAACTAGTTTTTGGACCATAACTTTAATTTTTATATTACACCTACCTTAGTTTATTACATATTTACGTAGCCCTCGCCGAGGCGCTTCTAACGACACCACTCACGTGCGGATAGCTCGAAAAAATGTTGAAATGAAAAACTAGTTTTTGGACCATAACTTTAATTTTTATATTACACCTACCTTAGTTTATTACATATTTAGCTAGCCCTCGCCAAGGCGCTTCTAACGACACCACTCACGTGCGGATAGCTCGAAAAAATGTTGAAATGAAAAACTAGTTTTTGGACCATAACTTTAATTTTTATATTACACCTACCTTAGTTTATTACATATTTAGCTAGCCCTCGCCGAGGCGCTTCTAACGACACCACTCACGTGCGGATAGCTCGAAAAAATGTTGAAATGAAAAACTAGTTTTTGGACCATAACTTTAATTTTTATATTACACCTACCTTTGTTTATTACATATTTAGCTAGCCCTCGCCGAGGCGCTTCTAACGACACCACTCACGTGCGGATAGCTCGAAAAAATGTTGAAATGAAAAACTAGTTTTTGGACCATAACTTTAATTTTTATATTACACCTACCTTAGTTTATTACATATTTAGCTAGCCCTCGCCGAGGCGCTTCTAACGACACCACTCACGTGCGGATAGCTCGAAAAAATGTTGAAATGAAAAACTAGTTTTTGGACCATAACTTTAATTTTTATATTACACCTACCTTAGTTTATTACATATTTACGTAGCCCTCGCCGAGGCGCTTCTAACGACACCACTCACGTGCGGATAGCTCGAAAAAATGTTGAAATGAAAAACTAGTTTTTGGACCATAACTTTAATTTTTATATTACACCTACCTTAGTTTATTACATATTTACGTAGCCCTCGCCGAGGCGCTTCTAACGACACCACTCACGTGCGGATAGCTCGAAAAAATGTTGAAATGAAAAACTAGTTTTTGGACCATAACTTTAATTTTTATATTACACCTACCTTAGTTTATTACATATTTACGTAGCCCTCGCCGAGGCGCTTCTAACGACACCACTCACGTGCGGATAGCTCGAAAAAATGTTGAAATGAAAAACTAGTTTTTGGACCATAACTTTAATTTTTATATTACACCTACCTTAGTTTATTACATATTTACGTAGCCCTCGCCGAGGCGCTTCTAACGACACCACTCACGTGCGGATAGCTCGAAAAAATGTTGAAATGAAAGACTAGTTTTTGGACCATAACTTTAATTTTTATATTACACCTACCTTAGTTTATTACATATTTACGTAGCCCTCGCCGAGGCGCTTCTAACGACACCACTCACGTGCGGATAGCTCGAAAAAATGTTGAAATGAAAAACTAGTTTTTGGACCATAACTTTAATTTTTATATTACACCTACCTTAGTTTATTACATATTTACGTAGCCCTCGCCGAGGCGCTTCTAACGACACCACTCACGTGCGGATAGCTCGAAAAAATGTTGAAATGAAAAACTAGTTTTTGGACCATAACTTTAATTTTTATATTACACCTACCTTAGTTTATTACATATTTACGTAGCCCTCGCCGAGGCGCTTCTAACGACACCACTCACGTGCGGATAGCTCGAAAAAATGTTGAAATGAAAAACTAGTTTTTGGACCATAACTTTAATTTTTATATTACACCTACCTTAGTTTATTACATATTTAGCTAGCCCTCGCCGAGGCGCTTCTAACGACACCACTCACGTGCGGATAGCTCGAAAAAATGTTGAAATGAAAAACTAGTTTTTGGACCATAACTTTAATTTTTATATTACACCTACCTTAGTTTATTACATATTTAGCTAGCCCTCGCCGAGGCGCTTCTAACGACACCACTCACGTGCGGATAGCTCGAAAAAATGTTGAAATGAAAAACTAGTTTTTGGACCATAACTTTAATTTTTATATTACACCTACCTTAGTTTATTACATATTTAGCTAGCCCTCGCCGAGGCGCTTCTAACGACACCACTCACGTGCGGATAGCTCGAAAAAATGTTGAAATGAAAAACTAGTTTTTGGACCATAACTTTAATTTTTATATTACACCTACCTTAGTTTATTACATATTTACGTAGCCCTCGCCGAGGCGCTTCTAACGACACCACTCACGTGCGGATAGCTCGAAAAAATGTTGAAATGAAAAACTAGTTTTTGGACCATAACTTTAATTTTTATATTACACCTACCTTAGTTTATTACATATTTACGTAGCCCTCGCCGAGGCGCTTCTAACGACACCACTCACGTGCGGATAGCTCGAAAAAATGTTGAAATGAAAAACTAGTTTTTGGACCATAACTTTAATTTTTATATTACACCTACCTTAGTTTATTACATATTTACGTAGCCCTCGCCGAGGCGCTTCTAACGACACCACTCACGTGCGGATAGCTCGAAAAAATGTTGAAATGAAAAACTAGTTTTTGGACCATAACTTTAATTTTTATATTACACCTACCTTAGTTTATTACATATTTACGTAGCCCTCGCCGAGGCGCTTCTAACGACACCACTCACGTGCGGATAGCTCGAAAAAATGTAGAAATGAAAGACTAGTTTTTGGACCATAACTTTAATTTTTATATTACACCTACCTTAGTTTATTACATATTTACGTAGCCCTCGCCGAGGCGCTTCTAACGACACCACTCACGTGCGGATAGCTCGAAAAAATGTTGAAATGAAAAACTAGTTTTTGGACCATAACTTTAATTTTTATATTACACCTACCTTAGTTTATTACATATTTAGCTAGCCCTCGCCGAGGCGCTTCTAACGACACCACTCACGTGCGGATAGCTCGAAAAAATGTTGAAATGAAAAACTAGTTTTTGGACCATAACTTTAATTTTTATATTACACCTACCTTAGTTTATTACATATTTAGCTAGCCCTCGCCGAGGCGCTTCTAACGACACCACTCACGTGCGGATAGCTCGAAAAAATGTTGAAATGAAAAACTAGTTTTTGGACCATAACTTTAATTTTTATATTACACCTACCTTAGTTTATTACATATTTAGCTAGCCCTCGCCGAGGCGCTTCTAACGACACCACTCACGTGCGGATAGCTCGAAAAAATGTTGTAATGAAAAACTAGTGTTTGGACCATAACTTTAATTTTTATATTACACCTACCTTAGTTTATTACATATTTACGTAGCCCTCGCCGAGGCGCTTCTAACGACACCACTCACGTGCGGATAGCTCGAAAAAATGTTGAAATGAAAAACTAGTTTTTGGACCATAACTTTAATTTTTATATTACACCTACCTTAGTTTATTACATATTTACGTAGCCCTCGCCGAGGCGCTTCTAACGACACCACTCACGTGCGGATAGCTCGAAAAAATGTAGAAATGAAAGACTAGTTTTTGGACCATAACTTTAATTTTTATATTACACCTACCTTAGTTTATTACATATTTACGTAGCCCTCGCCGAGGCGCTTCTAACGACACCACTCACGTGCGGATAGCTCGAAAAAATGTTGAAATGAAAAACTAGTTTTTGGACCATAACTTTAATTTTTATATTACACCTACCTTAGTTTATTACATATTTAGCTAGCCCTCGCCGAGGCGCTTCTAACGACACCACTCACGTGCGGATAGCTCGAAAAAATGTTGAAATGAAAAACTAGTTTTTGGACCATAACTTTAATTTTTATATTACACCTACCTTAGTTTATTACATATTTAGCTAGCCCTCGCCGAGGCGCTTCTAACGACACCACTCACGTGCGGATAGCTCGAAAAAATGTTGAAATGAAAAACTAGTTTTTGGACCATAACTTTAATTTTTATATTACACCTACCTTAGTTTATTACATATTTAGCTAGCCCTCGCCGAGGCGCTTCTAACGACACCACTCACGTGCGGATAGCTCGAAAAAATGTTGTAATGAAAAACTAGTTTTTGGACCATAACTTTAATTTTTATATTACACCTACCTTTGTTTATTACATATTTAGCTAGCCCTCGCCGAGGCGCTTCTAACGACACCACTCACGTGCGGATAGCTCGAAAAAATGTTGAAATGAAAAACTAGTTTTTGGACCATAACTTTAATTTTTATATTACACCTACCTTAGTTTATTACATATTTAGCTAGCCCTCGCCGAGGCGCTTCTAACGACACCACTCACGTGCGGATAGCTCGAAAAAATGTTGAAATGAAAAACTAGTTTTTGGACCATAACTTTAATTTTTATATTACACCTACCTTAGTTTATTACATATTTACGTAGCCCTCGCCGAGGCGCTTCTAACGACACCACTCACGTGCGGATAGCTCGAAAAAATGTTGAAATGAAAAACTAGTTTTTGGACCATAACTTTAATTTTTATATTACACCTACCTTAGTTTATTACATATTTAGCTAGCCCTCGCCGAGGCGCTTCTAACGACACCACTCACGTGCGGATAGCTCGAAAAAATGTTGAAATGAAAAACTAGTTTTTGGACCATAACTTTAATTTTTATATTACACCTACCTTAGTTTATTACATATTTAGCTAGCCCTCGCCGAGGCGCTTCTAACGACACCACTCACGTGCGGATAGCTCGAAAAAATGTTGAAATGAAAAACTAGTTTTTGGACCATAACTTTAATTTTTATATTACACCTACCTTAGTTTATTACATATTTAGCTAGCCCTCGCCGAGGCGCTTCTAACGACACCACTCACGTGCGGATAGCTCGAAAAAATGTTGAAATGAAAAACTAGTTTTTGGACCATAACTTTAATTTTTATATTACACCTACCTTAGTTTATTACATATTTACGTAGCCCTCGCCGAGGCGCTTCTAACGACACCACTCACGTGCGGATAGCTCGAAAAAATGTTGAAATGAAAAACTAGTTTTTGGACCATAACTTTAATTTTTATATTACACCTACCTTAGTTTATTACATATTTAGCTAGCCCTCGCCGAGGCGCTTCTAACGACACCACTCACGTGCGGATAGCTCGAAAAAATGTTGAAATGAAAAACTAGTTTTTGGACCATAACTTTAATTTTTATATTACACCTACCTTAGTTTATTACATATTTAGCTAGCCCTCGCCGAGGCGCTTCTAACGACACCACTCACGTGCGGATAGCTCGAAAAAATGTTGAAATGAAAAACTAGTTTTTGGACCATAACTTTAATTTTTATATTACACCTACCTTAGTTTATTACATATTTACGTAGCCCTCGCCGAGGCGCTTCTAACGACACCACTCACGTGCGGATAGCTCGAAAAAATGTTGAAATGAAAAACTAGTTTTTGGACCATAACTTTAATTTTTATATTACACCTACCTTAGTTTATTACATATTTAGCTAGCCCTCGCCGAGGCGCTTCTAACGACACCACTCACGTGCGGATAGCTCGAAAAAATGTTGAAATGAAAAACTAGTTTTTGGACCATAACTTTAATTTTTATATTACACCTACCTTAGTTTATTACATATTTAGCTAGCCCTCGCCGAGGCGCTTCTAACGACACCACTCACGTGCGGATAGCTCGAAAAAATGTTGAAATGAAAAACTAGTTTTTGGACCATAACTTTAATTTTTATATTACACCTACCTTAGTTTATTACATATTTAGCTAGCCCTCGCCGAGGCGCTTCTAACGACACCACTCACGTGCGGATAGCTCGAAAAAATGTTGAAATGAAAAACTAGTTTTTGGACCATAACTTTAATTTTTATATTACACCTACCTTAGTTTATTACATATTTACGTAGCCCTCGCCGAGGCGCTTCTAACGACACCACTCACGTGCGGATAGCTCGAAAAAATGTTGAAATGAAAAACTAGTTTTTGGACCATAACTTTAATTTTTATATTACACCTACCTTAGTTTATTACATATTTAGCTAGCCCTCGCCGAGGCGCTTCTAACGACACCACTCACGTGCGGATAGCTCGAAAAAATGTTGAAATGAAAAACTAGTTTTTGGACCATAACTTTAATTTTTATATTACACCTACCTTAGTTTATTACATATTTAGCTAGCCCTCGCCGAGGCGCTTCTAACGACACCACTCACGTGCGGATAGCTCGAAAAAATGTTGAAATGAAAAACTAGTTTTTGGACCATAACTTTAATTTTTATATTACACCTACCTTAGTTTATTACATATTTAGCTAGCCCTCGCCGAGGCGCTTCTAACGACACCACTCACGTGCGGAGAGCTCGAAAAAATGTTGAAATGAAAAACTAGTTTTTGGACCATAACTTTAATTTTTATATTACACCTACCTTAGTTTATTACATATTTAGCTAGCCCTCGCCGAGGCGCTTCTAACGACACCACTCACGTGCGGATAGCTCGAAAAAATGTTGAAATGAAAAACTAGTTTTTGGACCATAACTTTAATTTTTATATTACACCTACCTTAGTTTATTACATATTTAGCTAGCCCTCGCCGAGGCGCTTCTAACGACACCACTCACGTGCGGATAGCTCGAATAAATGTTGAAATGAAAAACTAGTTTTTGGACCATAACTTTAATTTTTATATTACACCTACCTTAGTTTATTACATATTTAGCTAGCCCTCGCCGAGGCGCTTCTAACGACACCACTCACGTGCGGATAGCTCGAAAAAATGTTGAAATGAAAAACTAGTTTTTGGACCATAACTTTAATTTTTATATTACACCTACCTTAGTTTATTACATATTTAGCTAGCCCTCGCCGAGGCGCTTCTAACGACACCACTCACGTGCGGATAGCTCGAAAAAATGTTGAAATGAAAAACTAGTTTTTGGACCATAACTTTAATTTTTATATTACACCTACCTTAGTTTATTACATATTTAGCTAGCCCTCGCCGAGGCTCTTCTAACGACACCACTCACGTGCGGATAGCTCGAAAAAATGTTGTAATGAAAAACTAGTGTTTGGACCATAACTTTAATTTTTATATTACACCTACCTTAGTTTATTACATATTCAGCTAGCCCTCGCCGAGGCGCTTCTAACGACACCACTCACGTGCGGATAGCTCGAAAAAATGTTGAAATGAAAAACTAGTTTTTGGACCATAACTTTAATTTTTATATTACACCTACCTTAGTTTATTACATATTTAGCTAGCCCTCGCCGAGGCGCTTCTAACGACACCACTCACGTGCGGATAGCTCGAAAAAATGTTGAAATGAAAAACTAGTTTTTGGACCATAACTTTAATTTTTATATTACACCTACCTTAGTTTATTACATATTTAGCTAGCCCTCGCCGAGGCGCTTCTAACGACACCACTCACGTGCGGATAGCTCGAAAAAATGTTGTAATGAAAAACTAGTTTTTGGACCATAACTTTTATTTTTATATTACACCTACCTTAGTTTATTACATATTTAGCTAGCCCTCGCCGAGGCGCTTCTAACGACACCACTCACGTGCGGATAGCTCGAAAAAATGTTGAAATGAAAAACTAGTTTTTGGACCATAACTTTAATTTTTATATTACACCTACCTTAGTTTATTACATATTTAGCTAGCCCTCGCCGAGGCTCTTCTAACGACACCACTCACGTGCGGATAGCTCGAAAAAATGTTGAAATGAAAAACTAGTTTTTGGACCATAACTTTAATTTTTATATTACACCTACCTTAGTTTATTACATATTTACGTAGCCCTCGCCGAGGCGCTTCTAACGACACCACTCACGTGCGGATAGCTCGAAAAAATGTTGAAATGAAAAACTAGTTTTTGGACCATAACTTTAATTTTTATATTACACCTACCTTAGTTTATTACATATTTACGTAGCCCTCGCCGAGGCGCTTCTAACGACACCACTCACGTGCGGATAGCTCGAAAAAACGTTGAAATGAAAAACTAGTTTTTGGACCATAACTTTAATTTTTATATTACACCTACCTTAGTTTATTACATATTTACGTAGCCCTCGCCGAGGCGCTTCTAACGACACCACTCACGTGCGGATAGCTCGAAAAAATGTTGAAATGAAAAACTAGTTTTTGGACCATAACTTTAATTTTTATATTACACCTACCTTAGTTTATTACATATTTACGTAGCCCTCGCCGAGGCGCTTCTAACGACACCACTCACGTGCGGATAGCTCGAAAAAATGTTGAAATGAAAAACTAGTTTTTGGACCATAACTTTAATTTTTATATTACACCTACCTTAGTTTATTACATATTTACGTAGCCCTCGCCGAGGCGCTTCTAACGACACCACTCACGTGCGGATAGCTCGAAAAAATGTTGAAATGAAAAACTAGTTTTTGGACCATAACTTTAATTTTTATATTACACCTACCTTAGTTTATTACATATTTACGTAGCCCTCGCCGAGGCGCTTCTAACGACACCGCTCACGTGCGGATAGCTCGAAAAAATGTTGAAATGAAAAACTAGTTTTTGGACCATAACTTTAATTTTTATATTACACCTACCTTAGTTTATTACATATTTACGTAGCCCTCGCCGAGGCGCTTCTAACGACACCACTCACGTGCGGATAGCTCGAAAAAATGTTGAAATGAAAAACTAGTTTTTGGACCATAACTTTAATTTTTATATTACACCTACCTTAGTTTATTACATATTTACGTAGCCCTCGCCGAGGCGCTTCTAACGACACCACTCACGTGCGGATAGCTCGAAAAAATGTTGAAATGAAAAACTAGTTTTTGGACCATAACTTTAATTTTTATATTACACCTACCTTAGTTTATTACATATTTACGTAGCCCTCGCCGAGGCGCTTCTAACGACACCACTCACGTGCGGATAGCTCGAAAAAATGTTGAAATGAAAAACTAGTTTTTGGACCATAACTTTAATTTTTATATTACACCTACCTTAGTTTATTACATATTTACGTAGCCCTCGCCGAGGCGCTTCTAACGACACCACTCACGTGCGGATAGCTCGAAAAAATGTTGAAATGAAAAACTAGTTTTTGGACCATAACTTTAATTTTTATATTACACCTACCTTAGTTTATTACATATTTACGTAGCCCTCGCCGAGGCGCTTCTAACGACACCACTCACGTGCGGATAGCTCGAAAAAATGTTGAAATGAAAAACTAGTTTTTGGACCATAACTTTAATTTTTATATTACACCTACCTTAGTTTATTACATATTTACGTAGCCCTCGCCGAGGCGCTTCTAACGACACCACTCACGTGCGGATAGCTCGAAAAAATGTTGAAATGAAAAACTATTTTTTGGACCATAACTTTAATTTTTATATTACACCTACCTTAGTTTATTACATATTTACGTAGCCCTCGCCGAGGCGCTTCTAACGACACCGCTCACGTGCGGATAGCTCGAAAAAATGTTGAAATGAAAAACTAGTTTTTGGACCATAACTTTAATTTTTATATTACACCTACCTTAGTTTATTACATATTTACGTAGCCCTCGCCGAGGCGCTTCTAACGACACCACTCACGTGCGGATAGCTCGAAAAAATGTTGAAATGAAAAACTAGTTTTTGGACCATAACTTTAATTTTTATATTACACCTACCTTAGTTTATTACATATTTACGTAGCCCTCGCCGAGGCGCTTCTAACGACACCACTCACGTGCGGATAGCTCGAAAAAATGTTGAAATGAAAAACTAGTTTTTGGACCATAACTTTAATTTTTATATTACACCTACCTTAGTTTATTACATATTTACGTAGCCCTCGCCGAGGCGCTTCTAACGACACCACTCACGTGCGGATAGCTCGAAAAAATGTTGAAATGAAAAACTAGTTTTTGGACCATAACTTTAATTTTTATATTACACCTACCTTAGTTTATTACATATTTACGTAGCCCTCGCCGAGGCGCTTCTAACGACAACACTCACGTGCGGATAGCTCGAAAAAATGTTGAAATGAAAAACTATTTTTTGGACCATAACTTTAATTTTTATATTACACCTACCTTAGTTTATTACATATTTACGTAGCCCTCGCCGAGGCGCTTCTAACGACACCGCTCACGTGCGGATAGCTCGAAAAAATGTTGAAATGAAAAACTAGTTTTTGGACCATAACTTTAATTTTTATATTACACCTACCTTAGTTTATTACATATTTACGTAGCCCTCGCCGAGGCGCTTCTAACGACACCACTCACGTGCGGATAGCTCGAAAAAATGTTGAAATGAAAAACTAGTTTTTGGACCATAACTTTAATTTTTATATTACACCTACCTTAGTTTATTACATATTTACGTAGCCCTCGCCGAGGCGCTTCTAACGACACCACTCACGTGCGGATAGCTCGAAAAAATGTTGAAATGAAAAACTAGTTTTTGGACCATAACTTTAATTTTTATATTACACCTACCTTAGTTTATTACATATTTACGTAGCCCTCGCCGAGGCGCTTCTAACGACACCACTCACGTGCGGATAGCTCGAAAAAATGTTGAAATGAAAAACTAGTTTTTGGACCATAACTTTAATTTTTATATTACACCTACCTTAGTTTATTACATATTTACGTAGCCCTCGCCGAGGCGCTTCTAACGACACCACTCACGTGCGGATAGCTCGAAAAAATGTTGAAATGAAAAACTAGTTTTTGGACCATAACTTTAATTTTTATATTACACCTACCTTAGTTTATTACATATTTACGTAGCCCTCGCCGAGGCGCTTCTAACGACACCACTCACGTGCGGATAGCTCGAAAAAATGTTGAAATGAAAAACTAGTTTTTGGACCATAACTTTAATTTTTATATTACACCTACCTTAGTTTATTACATATTTACGTAGCCCTCGCCGAGGCGCTTCTAACGACACCACTCACGTGCGGATAGCTCGAAAAAATGTTGAAATGAAAAACTAGTTTTTGGACCATAACTTTAATTTTTATATTACACCTACCTTAGTTTATTACATATTTACGTAGCCCTCGCCGAGGCGCTTCTAACGACACCACTCACGTGCGGATAGCTCGAAAAAATGTTGAAATGAAAAACTAGTTTTTGGACCATAACTTTAATTTTTATATTACACCTACCTTAGTTTATTACATATTTACGTAGCCCTCGCCGAGGCGCTTCTAACGACACCACTCACGTGCGGATAGCTCGAAAAAATGTTGAAATGAAAAACTAGTTTTTGGACCATAACTTTAATTTTTATATTACACCTACCTTAGTTTATTACATATTTACGTAGCCCTCGCCGAGGCGCTTCTAACGACACCGCTCACGTGCGGATAGCTCGAAAAAATGTTGAAATGAAAAACTAGTTTTTGGACCATAACTTTAATTTTTATATTACACCTACCTTAGTTTATTACATATTTACGTAGCCCTCGCCGAGGCGCTTCTAACGACACCACTCACGTGCGGATAGCTCGAAAAAATGTTGAAATGAAAAACTAGTTTTTGGACCATAACTTTAATTTTTATATTACACCTACCTTAGTTTATTACATATTTACGTAGCCCTCGCCGAGGCGCTTCTAACGACACCACTCACGTGCGGATAGCTCGAAAAAATGTTGAAATGAAAAACTAGTTTTTGGACCATAACTTTAATTTTTATATTACACCTACCTTAGTTTATTACATATTTAGCTAGCCCTCGCCGAGGCTCTTCTAACGACACCACTCACGTGCGGATAGCTCGAAAAAATGTTGAAATGAAAAACTAGTTTTTGGACCATAACTTTAATTTTTATATTACACCTACCTTAGTTTATTACATATTTACGTAGCCCTCGCCGAGGCGCTTCTAACGACACCACTCACGTGCGGATAGCTCGAAAAAATGTTGAAATGAAAAACTAGTTTTTGGACCATAACTTTAATTTTTATATTACACCTACCTTAGTTTATTACATATTTACGTAGCCCTCGCCGAGGCGCTTCTAACGACACCACTCACGTGCGGATAGCTCGAAAAAATGTTGAAATGAAAAACTAGTTTTTGGACCATAACTTTAATTTTTATATTACACCTACCTTAGTTTATTACATATTTACGTAGCCCTCGCCGAGGCGCTTCTAACGACACCACTCACGTGCGGATAGCTCGAAAAAATGTTGAAATGAAAAACTAGTTTTTGGACCATAACTTTAATTTTTATATTACACCTACCTTAGTTTATTACATATTTACGTAGCCCTCGCCGAGGCGCTTCTAACGACACCACTCACGTGCGGATAGCTCGAAAAAATGTTGAAATGAAAAACTAGTTTTTGGACCATAACTTTAATTTTTATATTACACCTACCTTAGTTTATTACATATTTACGTAGCCCTCGCCGAGGCGCTTCTAACGACACCGCTCACGTGCGGATAGCTCGAAAAAATGTTGAAATGAAAAACTAGTTTTTGGACCATAACTTTAATTTTTATATTACACCTACCTTAGTTTATTACATATTTACGTAGCCCTCGCCGAGGCGCTTCTAACGACACCACTCACGTGCGGATAGCTCGAAAAAATGTTGAAATGAAAAACTAGTTTTTGGACCATAACTTTAATTTTTATATTACACCTACCTTAGTTTATTACATATTTACGTAGCCCTCGCCGAGGCGCTTCTAACGACACCACTCACGTGCGGATAGCTCGAAAAAATGTTGAAATGAAAAACTAGTTTTTGGACCATAACTTTAATTTTTATATTACACCTACCTTAGTTTATTACATATTTACGTAGCCCTCGCCGAGGCGCTTCTAACGACACCACTCACGTGCGGATAGCTCGAAAAAATGTTGAAATGAAAAACTAGTTTTTTGACCATAACTTTAATTTTTATATTACACCTACCTTAGTTTATTACATATTTACGTAGCCCGCGCCGAGGCGCTTCTAACGACACCACTCACGTGCGGATAGCTCGAAAAAATGTTGAAATGAAAAACTAGTTTTTGGACCATAACTTTAATTTTTATATTACACCTACCTTAGTTTATTACATATTTACGTAGCCCTCGCCGAGGCGCTTCTAACGACACCACTCACGTGCGGATAGCTCGAAAAAATGTTGAAATGAAAAACTAGTTTTTGGACCATAACTTTAATTTTTATATTACACCTACCTTAGTTTATTACATATTTACGTAGCCCTCGCCGAGGCGCTTCTAACGACACCACTCACGTGCGGATAGCTCGAAAAAATGTTGAAATGAAAAACTAGTTTTTGGACCATAACTTTAATTTTTATATTACACCTACCTTAGTTTATTACATATTTACGTAGCCCTCGCCGAGGCGCTTCTAACGACACCACTCACGTGCGGATAGCTCGAAAAAATGTTGAAATGAAAAACTAGTTTTTGGACCATAACTTTAATTTTTATATTACACCTACCTTAGTTTATTACATATTTACGTAGCCCTCGCCGAGGCGCTTCTAACGACACCGCTCACGTGCGGATAGCTCGAAAAAATGTTGAAATGAAAAACTAGTTTTTGGACCATAACTTTAATTTTTATATTACACCTACCTTAGTTTATTACATATTTACGTAGCCCTCGCCGAGGCGCTTCTAACGACACCACTCACGTGCGGATAGCTCGAAAAAATGTTGAAATGAAAAACTAGTTTTTGGACCATAACTTTAATTTTTATATTACACCTACCTTAGTTTATTACATATTTACGTAGCCCTCGCCGAGGCGCTTCTAACGACACCACTCACGTGCGGATAGCTCGAAAAAATGTTGAAATGAAAAACTAGTTTTTGGACCATAACTTTAATTTTTATATTACACCTACCTTAGTTTATTACATATTTACGTAGCCCTCGCCGAGGCGCTTCTAACGACACCACTCACGTGCGGATAGCTCGAAAAAATGTTGAAATGAAAAACTAGTTTTTGGACCATAACTTTAATTTTTATATTACACCTACCTTAGTTTATTACATATTTACGTAGCCCTCGCCGAGGCGCTTCTAACGACACCACTCACGTGCGGATAGCTCGAAAAAATGTTGAAATGAAAAACTAGTTTTTGGACCATAACTTTAATTTTTATATTACACCTACCTTAGTTTATTACATATTTACGTAGCCCTCGCCGAGGCGCTTCTAACGACACCACTCACGTGCGGATAGCTCGAAAAAATGTTGAAATGAAAAACTAGTTTTTGGACCATAACTTTAATTTTTATATTACACCTACCTTAGTTTATTACATATTTACGTAGCCCTCGCCGAGGCGCTTCTAACGACACCACTCACGTGCGGATAGCTCGAAAAAATGTTGAAATGAAAAACTAGTTTTTGGACCATAACTTTAATTTTTATATTACACCTACCTTAGTTTATTACATATTTACGTAGCCCTCGCCGAGGCGCTTCTAACGACACCACTCACGTGCGGATAGCTCGAAAAAATGTTGAAATGAAAAACTAGTTTTTGGACCATAACTTTAATTTTTATATTACACCTACCTTAGTTTATTACATATTTACGTAGCCCTCGCCGAGGCGCTTCTAACGACACCACTCACGTGCGGATAGCTCGAAAAAATGTTGAAATGAAAAACTAGTTTTTGGACCATAACTTTAATTTTTATATTACACCTACCTTAGTTTATTACATATTTACGTAGCCCTCGCCGAGGCGCTTCTAACGACACCACTCACGTGCGGATAGCTCGAAAAAATGTTGAAATGAAAAACTAGTTTTTGGACCATAACTTTAATTTTTATATTACACCTACCTTAGTTTATTACATATTTACGTAGCCCTCGCCGAGGCGCTTCTAACGACACCACTCACGTGCGGATAGCTCGAAAAAATGTTGAAATGAAAAACTAGTTTTTGGACCATAACTTTAATTTTTATATTACACCTACCTTAGTTTATTACATATTTACGTAGCCCTCGCCGAGGCGCTTCTAACGACACCACTCACGTGCGGATAGCTCGAAAAAATGTTGAAATGAAAAACTAGTTTTTGGACCATAACTTTAATTTTTATATTACACCTACCTTAGTTTATTACATATTTACGTAGCCCTCGCCGAGGCGCTTCTAACGACACCACTCACGTGCGGATAGCTCGAAAAAATGTTGAAATGAAAAACTAGTTTTTGGACCATAACTTTAATTTTTATATTACACCTACCTTAGTTTATTACATATTTACGTAGCCCTCGCCGAGGCGCTTCTAACGACACCACTCACGTGCGGATAGCTCGAAAAAATGTTGAAATGAAAAACTAGTTTTTGGACCATAACTTTAATTTTTATATTACACCTACCTTAGTTTATTACATATTTACGTAGCCCTCGCCGAGGCGCTTCTAACGACACCACTCACGTGCGGATAGCTCGAAAAAATGTTGAAATGAAAAACTAGTTTTTGGACCATAACTTTAATTTTTATATTACACCTACCTTAGTTTATTACATATTTACGTAGCCCTCGCCGAGGCGCTTCTAACGACACCACTCACGTGCGGATAGCTCGAAAAAATGTTGAAATGAAAAACTAGTTTTTGGACCATAACTTTAATTTTTATATTACACCTACCTTAGTTTATTACATATTTACGTAGCCCTCGCCGAGGCGCTTCTAACGACACCACTCACGTGCGGATAGCTCGAAAAAATGTTGAAATGAAAAACTAGTTTTTGGACCATAACTTTAATTTTTATATTACACCTACCTTAGTTTATTACATATTTACGTAGCCCTCGCCGAGGCGCTTCTAACGACACCACTCACGTGCGGATAGCTCGAAAAAATGTTGAAATGAAAAACTAGTTTTTGGACCATAACTTTAATTTTTATATTACACCTACCTTAGTTTATTACATATTTACGTAGCCCTCGCCGAGGCGCTTCTAACGACACCACTCACGTGCGGATAGCTCGAAAAAATGTTGAAATGAAAAACTAGTTTTTGGACCATAACTTTAATTTTTATATTACACCTACCTTAGTTTATTACATATTTACGTAGCCCTCGCCGAGGCGCTTCTAACGACACCACTCACGTGCGGATAGCTCGAAAAAATGTTGAAATGAAAAACTAGTTTTTGGACCATAACTTTAATTTTTATATTACACCTACCTTAGTTTATTACATATTTACGTAGCCCTCGCCGAGGCGCTTCTAACGACACCACTCACGTGCGGATAGCTCGAAAAAATGTTGAAATGAAAAACTAGTTTTTGGACCATAACTTTAATTTTTATATTACACCTACCTTAGTTTATTACATATTTACGTAGCCCTCGCCGAGGCGCTTCTAACGACACCACTCACGTGCGGATAGCTCGAAAAAATGTTGAAATGAAAAACTAGTTTTTGGACCATAACTTTAATTTTTATATTACACCTACCTTAGTTTATTACATATTTACGTAGCCCTCGCCGAGGCGCTTCTAACGACACCACTCACGTGCGGATAGCTCGAAAAAATGTTGAAATGAAAAACTAGTTTTTGGACCATAACTTTAATTTTTATATTACACCTACCTTAGTTTATTACATATTTACGTAGCCCTCGCCGAGGCGCTTCTAACGACACCGCTCACGTGCGGATAGCTCGAAAAAATGTTGAAATGAAAAACTAGTTTTTGGACCATAACTTTAATTTTTATATTACACCTACCTTAGTTTATTACATATTTACGTAGCCCTCGCCGAGGCGCTTCTAACGACACCACTCACGTGCGGATAGCTCGAAAAAATGTTGAAATGAAAAACTAGTTTTTGGACCATAACTTTAATTTTTATATTACACCTACCTTAGTTTATTACATATTTACGTAGCCCTCGCCGAGGCGCTTCTAACGACACCACTCACGTGCGGATAGCTCGAAAAAATGTTGAAATGAAAAACTAGTTTTTGGACCATAACTTTAATTTTTATATTACACCTACCTTAGTTTATTACATATTTACGTAGCCCTCGCCGAGGCGCTTCTAACGACACCACTCACGTGCGGATAGCTCGAAAAAATGTTGAAATGAAAAACTAGTTTTTGGACCATAACTTTAATTTTTATATTACACCTACCTTAGTTTATTACATATTTACGTAGCCCGCGCCGAGGCGCTTCTAACGACACCACTCACGTGCGGATAGCTCGAAAAAATGTTGAAATGAAAAACTAGTTTTTGGACCATAACTTTAATTTTTATATTACACCTACCTTAGTTTATTACATATTTACGTAGCCCTCGCCGAGGCGCTTCTAACGACACCACTCACGTGCGGATAGCTCGAAAAAATGTTGAAATGAAAAACTAGTTTTTGGACCATAACTTTAATTTTTATATTACACCTACCTTAGTTTATTACATATTTACGTAGCCCTCGCCGAGGCGCTTCTAACGACACCACTCACGTGCGGATAGCTCGAAAAAATGTTGAAATGAAAAACTAGTTTTTGGACCATAACTTTAATTTTTATATTACACCTACCTTAGTTTATTACATATTTAGCTAGCCCTCGCCGAGGCTCTTCTAACGACACCACTCACGTGCGGATAGCTCGAAAAAATGTTGTAATGAAAAACTAGTGTTTGGACCATAACTTTAATTTTTATATTACACCTACCTTAGTTTATTACATATTTAGCTAGCCCTCGCCGAGGCGCTTCTAACGACACCACTCACGTGCGGATAGCTCGAAAAAATGTTGAAATGAAAAACTAGTTTTTGGACCATAACTTTAATTTTTATATTACACCTACCTTAGTTTATTACATATTTAGCTAGCCCTCGCCGAGGCGCTTCTAACGACACCACTCACGTGCGGATAGCTCGAAAAAATGTTGAAATGAAAAACTAGTTTTTGGACCATAACTTTAATTTTTATATTACACCTACCTTAGTTTATTACATATTTACGTAGCCCTCGCCGAGGCGCTTCTAACGACACCACTCACGTGCGGATAGCTCGAAAAAATGTTGAAATGAAAAACTAGTTTTTGGACCATAACTTTAATTTTTATATTACACCTACCTTAGTTTATTACATATTTAGCTAGCCCTCGCAGAGGCGCTTCTAACGACACCACTCACGTGCGGATAGCTCGAAAAAATGTTGAAATGAAAAACTAGTTTTTGGACCATAACTTTAATTTTTATATTACACCTACCTTAGTTTATTACATATTTAGCTAGCCCTCGCCGAGGCGCTTCTAACGACACCACTCACGTGCGGATAGCTCGAAAAAATGTTGAAATGAAAAACTAGTTTTTGGACCATAACTTTAATTTTTATATTACACCTACCTTAGTTTATTACATATTTAGCTAGCCCTCGCCGAGGCGCTTCTAACGACACCACTCACGTGCGGATAGCTCGAAAAAATGTTGAAATGAAAAACTAGTTTTTGGACCATAACTTTAATTTTTATATTACACCTACCTTAGTTTATTACATATTTACGTAGCCCTCGCCGAGGCGCTTCTAACGACACCACTCACGTGCGGATAGCTCGAAAAAATGTTGAAATGAAAAACTAGTTTTTGGACCATAACTTTAATTTTTATATTACACCTACCTTAGTTTATTACATATTTAGCTAGCCCTCGCCGAGGCTCTTCTAACGACACCACTCACGTGCGGATAGCTCGAAAAAATGTTGTAATGAAAAACTAGTGTTTGGACCATAACTTTAATTTTTATATTACACCTACCTTAGTTTATTACATATTTAGCTAGCCCTCGCCGAGGCGCTTCTAACGACACCACTCACGTGCGGATAGCTCGAAAAAATGTTGAAATGAAAAACTAGTTTTTGGACCATAACTTTAATTTTTATATTACACCTACCTTAGTTTATTACATATTTAGCTAGCCCTCGCCGAGGCGCTTCTAACGACACCACTCACGTGCGGATAGCTCGAAAAAATGTTGAAATGAAAAACTAGTTTTTGGACCATAACTTTAATTTTTATATTACACCTACCTTAGTTTATTACATATTTACGTAGCCCTCGCCGAGGCGCTTCTAACGACACCACTCACGTGCGGATAGCTCGAAAAAATGTTGAAATGAAAAACTAGTTTTTGGACCATAACTTTAATTTTTACATTACACCTACCTTAGTTTATTACATATTTACGTAGCCCTCGCCGAGGCGCTTCTAACGACACCACTCACGTGCGGATAGCTCGAAAAAATGTTGAAATGAAAAACTAGTTTTTGGACCATAACTTTAATTTTTATATTACACCTACCTTAGTTTATTACATATTTAGCTAGCCCTCGCCGAGGCGCTTCTAACGACACCACTCACGTGCGGATAGCTCGAAAAAATGTTGAAATGAAAAACTAGTTTTTGGACCATAACTTTAATTTTTATATTACACCTACCTTAGTTTATTACATATTTAGCTAGCCCTCGCCGAGGCGCTTCTAACGACACCACTCACGTGCGGATAGCTCGAAAAAATGTTGAAATGAAAAACTAGTTTTTGGACCATAACTTTAATTTTTATATTACACCTACCTTAGTTTATTACATATTTAGCTAGCCCTCGCCGAGGCGCTTCTAACGACACCACTCACGTGCGGATAGCTCGAAAAAATGTTGAAATGAAAAACTAGTTTTTGGACCATAACTTTAATTTTTACATTACACCTACCTTAGTTTATTACATATTTACGTAGCCCTCGCCGAGGCGCTTCTAACGACACCACTCACGTGCGGATAGCTCGAAAAAATGTTGAAATGAAAAACTAGTTTTTGGACCATAACTTTAATTTTTATATTACACCTACCTTAGTTTATTACATATTTAGCTAGCCCTCGCCGAGGCGCTTCTAACGACACCACTCACGTGCGGATAGCTCGAAAAAATGTTGAAATGAAAAACTAGTTTTTGGACCATAACTTTAATTTTTATATTACACCTACCTTAGTTTATTACATATTTAGCTAGCCCTCGCCGAGGCGCTTCTAACGACACCACTCACGTGCGGATAGCTCGAAAAAATGTTGAAATGAAAAACTAGTTTTTGGACCATAACTTTAATTTTTATATTACACCTACCTTAGTTTATTACATATTTAGCTAGCCCTCGCCGAGGCGCTTCTAACGACACCACTCACGTGCGGATAGCTCGAAAAAATGTTGAAATGAAAAACTAGTTTTTGGACCATAACTTTAATTTTTATATTACACCTACCTTAGTTTATTACATATTTAGCTAGCCCTCGCCGAGGCGCTTCTAACGACACCACTCACGTGCGGATAGCTCGAAAAAATGTTGAAATGAAAAACTAGTTTTTGGACCATAACTTTAATTTTTATATTACACCTACCTTAGTTTATTACATATTTAGCTAGCCCTCGCCGAGGCGCTTCTAACGACACCACTCACGTGCGGATAGCTCGAAAAAATGTTGAAATGAAAAACTAGTTTTTGGACCATAACTTTAATTTTTATATTACACCTACCTTAGTTTATTACATATTTAGCTAGCCCTCGCCGAGGCGCTTCTAACGACACCACTCACGTGCGGATAGCTCGAAAAAATGTTGAAATGAAAAACTAGTTTTTGGACCATAACTTTAATTTTTATATTACACCTACCTTAGTTTATTACATATTTAGCTAGCCCTCGCCGAGGCGCTTCTAACGACACCACTCACGTGCGGATAGCTCGAAAAAATGTTGAAATGAAAAACTAGTTTTTGGACCATAACTTTAATTTTTATATTACACCTACCTTAGTTTATTACATATTTACGTAGCCCTCGCCGAGGCGCTTCTAACGACACCACTCACGTGCGGATAGCTCGAAAAAATGTTGAAATGAAAAACTAGTTTTTGGACCATAACTTTAATTTTTATATTACACCTACCTTAGTTTATTACATATTTACGTAGCCCTCGCCGAGGCGCTTCTAACGACACCACTCACGTGCGGATAGCTCGAAAAAATGTTGAAATGAAAAACTAGTTTTTGGACCATAACTTTAATTTTTATATTACACCTACCTTAGTTTATTACATATTTACGTAGCCCTCGCCGAGGCGCTTCTAACGACACCACTCACGTGCGGATAGCTCGAAAAAATGTTGAAATGAAAAACTAGTTTTTGGACCATAACTTTAATTTTTATATTACACCTACCTTAGTTTATTACATATTTACGTAGCCCTCGCCGAGGCGCTTCTAACGACACCACTCACGTGCGGATAGCTCGAAAAAATGTTGAAATGAAAAACTAGTTTTTGGACCATAACTTTAATTTTTATATTACACCTACCTTAGTTTATTACATATTTACGTAGCCCTCGCCGAGGCGCTTCTAACGACACCACTCACGTGCGGATAGCTCGAAAAAATGTTGAAATGAAAAACTAGTTTTTGGACCATAACTTTAATTTTTATATTACACCTACCTTAGTTTATTACATATTTACGTAGCCCTCGCCGAGGCGCTTCTAACGACACCACTCACGTGCGGATAGCTCGAAAAAATGTTGAAATGAAAAACTAGTTTTTGGACCATAACTTTAATTTTTATATTACACCTACCTTAGTTTATTACATATTTACGTAGCCCTCGCCGAGGCGCTTCTAACGACACCACTCACGTGCGGATAGCTCGAAAAAATGTTGAAATGAAAAACTAGTTTTTGGACCATAACTTTTATTTTTATATTACACCTACCTTAGTTTATTACATATTTAGCTAGCCCTCGCCGAGGCGCTTCTAACGACACCACTCACGTGCGGATAGCTCGAAAAAATGTTGAAATGAAAAACTAGTTTTTGGACCATAACTTTAATTTTTATATTACACCTACCTTAGTTTATTACATATTTAGCTAGCCCTCGCCGAGGCGCTTCTAACGACACCACTCACGTGCGGATAGCTCGAAAAAATGTTGAAATGAAAAACTAGTTTTTGGACCATAACTTTAATTTTTATATTACACCTACCTTAGTTTATTACATATTTAGCTAGCCCTCGCCGAGGCTCTTCTAACGACACCACTCACGTGCGGATAGCTCGAAAAAATGTTGTAATGAAAAACTAGTGTTTGGACCATAACTTTAATTTTTATATTACACCTACCTTAGTTTATTACATATTTAAGTAGCCCTCGCCGAGGCGCTTCTAACGACACCACTCACGTGCGGATAGCTCGAAAAAATGTTGAAATGAAAAACTAGTTTTTGGACCATAACTTTAATTTTTATATTACACCTACCTTAGTTTATTACATATTTACGTAGCCCTCGCCGAGGCGCTTCTAACGACACCACTCACGTGCGGATAGCTCGAAAAAATGTTGAAATGAAAAACTAGTTTTTGGACCATAACTTTAATTTTTATATTACACCTACCTTAGTTTATTACATATTTACGTAGCCCTCGCCGAGGCGCTTCTAACGACACCACTCACGTGCGGATAGCTCGAAAAAATGTTGAAATGAAAAACTAGTTTTTGGACCATAACTTTAATTTTTATATTACACCTACCTTAGTTTATTACATATTTACGTAGCCCTCGCCGAGGCGCTTCTAACGACACCACTCACGTGCGGATAGCTCGAAAAAATGTTGAAATGAAAAACTAGTTTTTGGACCATAACTTTAATTTTTATATTACACCTACCTTAGTTTATTACATATTTAGCTAGCCCTCGCCGAGGCGCTTCTAACGACACCACTCACGTGCGGATAGCTCGAAAAAATGTTGAAATGAAAAACTAGTTTTTGGACCATAACTTTAATTTTTATATTACACCTACCTTAGTTTATTACATATTTAGCTAGCCCTCGCCGAGGCGCTTCTAACGACACCACTCACGTGCGGATAGCTCGAAAAAATGTTGAAATGAAAAACTAGTTTTTGGACCATAACTTTAATTTTTATATTACACCTACCTTAGTTTATTACATATTTAGCTAGCCCTCGCCGAGGCGCTTCTAACGACACCACTCACGTGCGGATAGCTCGAAAAAATGTTGAAATGAAAAACTAGTTTTTGGACCATAACTTTAATTTTTATATTACACCTACCTTAGTTTATTACATATTTAGCTAGCCCTCGCCGAGGCGCTTCTAACGACACCACTCACGTGCGGATAGCTCGAAAAAATGTTGAAATGAAAAACTAGTTTTTGGACCATAACTTTAATTTTTATATTACACCTACCTTAGTTTATTACATATTTAGCTAGCCCTCGCCGAGGCGCTTCTAACGACACCACTCAAGTGCGGATAGCTCGAAAAAATGTTGAAATGAAAAACTAGTTTTTGGACCATAACTTTAATTTTTATATTACACCTACCTTAGTTTATTACATATTTAGCTAGCCCTCGCCGAGGCGCTTCTAACGACACCACTCACGTGCGGATAGCTCGAAAAAATGTTGAAATGAAAAACTAGTTTTTGGACCATAACTTTAATTTTTATATTACACCTACCTTAGTTTATTACATATTTAGCTAGCCCTCGCCGAGGCGCTTCTAACGACACCACTCACGTGCGGATAGCTCGAAAAAATGTTGAAATGAAAAACTAGTTTTTGGACCATAACTTTAATTTTTATATTACACCTACCTTAGTTTATTACATATTTAGCTAGCCCTCGCCGAGGCGCTTCTAACGACACCACTCACGTGCGGATAGCTCGAAAAAATGTTGAAATGAAAAACTAGTTTTTGGACCATAACTTTAATTTTTATATTACACCTACCTTAGTTTATTACATATTTAGCTAGCCCTCGCCGAGGCGCTTCTAACGACACCACTCACGTGCGGATAGCTCGAAAAAATGTTGAAATGAAAAACTAGTTTTTGGACCATAACTTTAATTTTTATATTACACCTACCTTAGTTTATTACATATTTAGCTAGCCCTCGCCGAGGCGCTTCTAACGACACCACTCACGTGCGGAGAGCTCGAAAAAATGTTGAAATGAAAAACTAGTTTTTGGACCATAACTTTAATTTTTATATTACACCTACCTTAGTTTATTACATATTTAGCTAGCCCTCGCCGAGGCGCTTCTAACGACACCACTCACGTGCGGATAGCTCGAAAAAATGTTGAAATGAAAAACTAGTTTTTGGATCATAACTTTAATTTTTATATTACACCTACCTTAGTTTATTACATATTTAGCTAGCCCTCGCCGAGGCGCTTCTAACGACACCACTCACGTGCGGATAGCTCGAAAAAATGTTGAAATGAAAAACTAGTTTTTGGACCATAACTTTAATTTTTATATTACACCTACCTTAGTTTATTACATATTTAGCTAGCCCTCGCCGAGGCGCTTCTAACGACACCACTCACGTGCGGATAGCTCGAAAAAATGTTGAAATGAAAAACTAGTTTTTGGACCATAACTTTAATTTTTATATTACACCTACCTTAGTTTATTACATATTTAGCTAGCCCTCGCCGAGGCGCTTCTAACGACACCACTCACGTGCGGATAGCTCGAAAAAATGTTGTAATGAAAAACTAGTTTTTGGACCATAACTTTAATTTTTATATTACACCTACCTTAGTTTATTACATATTTAGCTAGCCCTCGCCAAGGCGCTTCTAACGACACCACTCACGTGCGGATAGCTCGAAAAAATGTTGAAATGAAAAACTAGTTTTTGGACCATAACTTTAATTTTTATATTACACCTACCTTAGTTTATTACATATTTACGTAGCCCTCGCCGAGGCGCTTCTAACGACACCACTCACGTGCGGATAGCTCGAAAAAATGTTGAAATGAAAAACTAGTTTTTGGACCATAACTTTAATTTTTATATTACACCTACCTTAGTTTATTACATATTTAGCTAGCCCTCGCCAAGGCGCTTCTAACGACACCACTCACGTGCGGATAGCTCGAAAAAATGTTGAAATGAAAAACTAGTTTTTGGACCATAACTTTAATTTTTATATTACACCTACCTTAGTTTATTACATATTTAGCTAGCCCTCGCCGAGGCGCTTCTAACGACACCACTCACGTGCGGATAGCTCGAAAAAATGTTGAAATGAAAAACTAGTTTTTGGACCATAACTTTAATTTTTATATTACACCTACCTTTGTTTATTACATATTTAGCTAGCCCTCGCCGAGGCGCTTCTAACGACACCACTCACGTGCGGATAGCTCGAAAAAATGTTGAAATGAAAAACTAGTTTTTGGACCATAACTTTAATTTTTATATTACACCTACCTTAGTTTATTACATATTTAGCTAGCCCTCGCCGAGGCGCTTCTAACGACACCACTCACGTGCGGATAGCTCGAAAAAATGTTGAAATGAAAAACTAGTTTTTGGACCATAACTTTAATTTTTATATTACACCTACCTTAGTTTATTACATATTTACGTAGCCCTCGCCGAGGCGCTTCTAACGACACCACTCACGTGCGGATAGCTCGAAAAAATGTTGAAATGAAAAACTAGTTTTTGGACCATAACTTTAATTTTTATATTACACCTACCTTAGTTTATTACATATTTACGTAGCCCTCGCCGAGGCGCTTCTAACGACACCACTCACGTGCGGATAGCTCGAAAAAATGTTGAAATGAAAAACTAGTTTTTGGACCATAACTTTAATTTTTATATTACACCTACCTTAGTTTATTACATATTTACGTAGCCCTCGCCGAGGCGCTTCTAACGACACCACTCACGTGCGGATAGCTCGAAAAAATGTTGAAATGAAAAACTAGTTTTTGGACCATAACTTTAATTTTTATATTACACCTACCTTAGTTTATTACATATTTACGTAGCCCTCGCCGAGGCGCTTCTAACGACACCACTCACGTGCGGATAGCTCGAAAAAATGTTGAAATGAAAGACTAGTTTTTGGACCATAACTTTAATTTTTATATTACACCTACCTTAGTTTATTACATATTTACGTAGCCCTCGCCGAGGCGCTTCTAACGACACCACTCACGTGCGGATAGCTCGAAAAAATGTTGAAATGAAAAACTAGTTTTTGGACCATAACTTTAATTTTTATATTACACCTACCTTAGTTTATTACATATTTACGTAGCCCTCGCCGAGGCGCTTCTAACGACACCACTCACGTGCGGATAGCTCGAAAAAATGTTGAAATGAAAAACTAGTTTTTGGACCATAACTTTAATTTTTATATTACACCTACCTTAGTTTATTACATATTTACGTAGCCCTCGCCGAGGCGCTTCTAACGACACCACTCACGTGCGGATAGCTCGAAAAAATGTTGAAATGAAAAACTAGTTTTTGGACCATAACTTTAATTTTTATATTACACCTACCTTAGTTTATTACATATTTAGCTAGCCCTCGCCGAGGCGCTTCTAACGACACCACTCACGTGCGGATAGCTCGAAAAAATGTTGAAATGAAAAACTAGTTTTTGGACCATAACTTTAATTTTTATATTACACCTACCTTTGTTTATTACATATTTAGCTAGCCCTCGCCGAGGCGCTTCTAACGACACCACTCACGTGCGGATAGCTCGAAAAAATGTTGAAATGAAAAACTAGTTTTTGGACCATAACTTTAATTTTTATATTACACCTACCTTAGTTTATTACATATTTAGCTAGCCCTCGCCGAGGCGCTTCTAACGACACCACTCACGTGCGGATAGCTCGAAAAAATGTTGAAATGAAAAACTAGTTTTTGGACCATAACTTTAATTTTTATATTACACCTACCTTAGTTTATTACATATTTACGTAGCCCTTGCCGAGGCGCTTCTAACGACACCACTCACGTGCGGATAGCTCGAAAAAATGTTGAAATGAAAAACTAGTTTTTGGACCATAACTTTAATTTTTATATTACACCTACCTTAGTTTATTACATATTTACGTAGCCCTCGCCGAGGCGCTTCTAACGACACCACTCACGTGCGGATAGCTCGAAAAAATGTTGAAATGAAAAACTAGTTTTTGGACCATAACTTTAATTTTTATATTACACCTACCTTAGTTTATTACATATTTACGTAGCCCTCGCCGAGGCGCTTCTAACGACACCACTCACGTGCGGATAGCTCGAAAAAATGTTGAAATGAAAAACTAGTTTTTGGACCATAACTTTAATTTTTATATTACACCTACCTTAGTTTATTACATATTTACGTAGCCCTCGCCGAGGCGCTTCTAACGACACCACTCACGTGCGGATAGCTCGAAAAAATGTAGAAATGAAAGACTAGTTTTTGAACCATAACTTTAATTTTTATATTACACCTACCTTAGTTTATTACATATTTACGTAGCCCTCGCCGAGGCGCTTCTAACGACACCACTCACGTGCGGATAGCTCGAAAAAATGTTGAAATGAAAAACTAGTTTTTGGACCATAACTTTAATTTTTATATTACACCTACCTTAGTTTATTACATATTTAGCTAGCCCTCGCCGAGGCGCTTCTAACGACACCACTCACGTGCGGATAGCTCGAAAAAATGTTGAAATGAAAAACTAGTTTTTGGACCATAACTTTAATTTTTATATTACACCTACCTTAGTTTATTACATATTTAGCTAGCCCTCGCCGAGGCGCTTCTAACGACACCACTCACGTGCGGATAGCTCGAAAAAATGTTGAAATGAAAAACTAGTTTTTGGACCATAACTTTAATTTTTATATTACACCTACCTTAGTTTATTACATATTTAGCTAGCCCTCGCCGAGGCGCTTCTAACGACACCACTCACGTGCGGATAGCTCGAAAAAATGTTGTAATGAAAAACTAGTTTTTGGACCATAACTTTAATTTTTATATTACACCTACCTTTGTTTATTACATATTTAGCTAGCCCTCGCCGAGGCGCTTCTAACGACACCACTCACGTGCGGATAGCTCGAAAAAATGTTGAAATGAAAAACTAGTTTTTGGACCATAACTTTAATTTTTATATTACACCTACCTTAGTTTATTACATATTTAGCTAGCCCTCGCCGAGGCGCTTCTAACGACACCACTCACGTGCGGATAGCTCGAAAAAATGTTGAAATGAAAAACTAGTTTTTGGACCATAACTTTAATTTTTATATTACACCTACCTTAGTTTATTACATATTTACGTAGCCCTCGCCGAGGCGCTTCTAACGACACCACTCACGTGCGGATAGCTCGAAAAAATGTTGAAATGAAAAACTAGTTTTTGGACCATAACTTTAATTTTTATATTACACCTACCTTAGTTTATTACATATTTACGTAGCCCTCGCCGAGGCGCTTCTAACGACACCACTCACGTGCGGATAGCTCGAAAAAATTTTGAAATGAAAAACTAGTTTTTGGACCATAACTTTAATTTTTATATTACACCTACCTTAGTTTATTACATATTTACGTAGCCCTCGCCGAGGCGCTTCTAACGACACCACTCACGTGCGGATAGCTCGAAAAAATGTTGAAATGAAAAACTAGTTTTTGGACCATAACTTTAATTTTTATATTACACCTACCTTAGTTTATTACATATTTACGTAGCCCTCGCCGAGGCGCTTCTAACGACACCACTCACGTGCGGATAGCTCGAAAAAATGTTGAAATGAAAGACTAGTTTTTGGACCATAACTTTAATTTTTATATTACACCTACCTTAGTTTATTACATATTTACGTAGCCCTCGCCGAGGCGCTTCTAACGACACCACTCACGTGCGGATAGCTCGAAAAAATGTTGAAATGAAAAACTAGTTTTTGGACCATAACTTTAATTTTTATATTACACCTACCTTAGTTTATTACATATTTACGTAGCCCTCGCCGAGGCGCTTCTAACGACACCACTCACGTGCGGATAGCTCGAAAAAATGTTGAAATGAAAAACTAGTTTTTGGACCATAACTTTAATTTTTATATTACACCTACCTTAGTTTATTACATATTTACGTAGCCCTCGCCGAGGCGCTTCTAACGACACCACTCACGTGCGGATAGCTCGAAAAAATGTTGAAATGAAAAACTAGTTTTTGGACCATAACTTTAATTTTTATATTACACCTACCTTAGTTTATTACATATTTACGTAGCCCTCGCCGAGGCGCTTCTAACGACACCACTCACGTGCGGATAGCTCGAAAAAATGTTGAAATTAAAAACTAGTTTTTGGACCATAACTTTAATTTTTATATTACACCTACCTTAGTTTATTACATATTTACGTAGCCCTCGCCGAGGCGCTTCTAACGACACCACTCACGTGCGGATAGCTCGAAAAAATGTTGAAATGAAAAACTAGTTTTTGGACCATAACTTTAATTTTTATATGACACCTACCTTAGTTTATTACATATTTACGTAGCCCTCGCCGAGGCGCTTCTAACGACACCACTCACGTGCGGATAGCTCGAAAAAATGTTGAAATGAAAAACTAGTTTTTGGACCATAACTTTAATTTTTATATTACACCTACCTTAGTTTATTACATATTTACGTAGCCCTCGCCGAGGCGCTTCTAACGACACCACTCACGTGCGGATAGCTCGAAAAAATGTTGAAATGAAAGACTAGTTTTTGGACCATAACTTTAATTTTTATATTACACCTACCTTAGTTTATTACATATTTACGTAGCCCTCGCCGAGGCGCTTCTAACGACACCACTCACGTGCGGATAGCTCGAAAAAATGTTGAAATGAAAAACTAGTTTTTGGACCATAACTTTAATTTTTATATTACACCTACCTTAGTTTATTACATATTTAGCTAGCCCTCGCCGAGGCGCTTCTAACGACACCACTCACGTGCGGATAGCTCGAAAAAATGTTGAAATGAAAAACTAGTTTTTGGACCATAACTTTAATTTTTATATTACACCTACCTTAGTTTATAACATATTTAGCTAGCCCTCGCCGAGGCGCTTCTAACGACACCACTCACGTGCGGATAGCTCGAAAAAATGTTGAAATGAAAAACTAGTTTTTGGACCATAACTTTAATTTTTATATTACACCTACCTTAGTTTATTACATATTTAGCTAGCCCTCGCCGAGGCGCTTCTAACGACACCACTCACGTGCGGAGAGCTCGAAAAAATGTTGAAATGAAAAACTAGTTTTTGGACCATAACTTTAATTTTTATATTACACCTACCTTAGTTTATTACATATTTACGTAGCCCTCGCCGAGGCGCTTCTAACGACACCACTCACGTGCGGATAGCTCGAAAAAATGTTGAAATGAAAAACTAGTTTTTGGACCATAACTTTAATTTTTATATTACACCTACCTTAGTTTATTACATATTTACGTAGCCCTCGCCGAGGCGCTTCTAACGACACCACTCACGTGCGGATAGCTCGAAAAAATGTTGAAATGAAAAACTAGTTTTTGGACCATAACTTTAATTTTTATATTACACCTACCTTTGTTTATTACATATTTAGCTAGCCCTCGCCGAGGCGCTTCTAACGACACCACTCACGTGCGGATAGCTCGAAAAAATGTTGAAATAAAAAACTAGTTTTTGGACCATAACTTTAATTTTTATATTACACCTACCTTAGTTTATTACATATTTAGCTAGCCCTCGCCGAGGCGCTTCTAACGACACCACTCACGTGCGGATAGCTCGAAAAAATGTTGAAATGAAAAACTAGTTTTTGGACCATAACTTTAATTTTTATATTACACCTACCTTAGTTTATTACATATTTACGTAGCCCTCGCCGAGGCGCTTCTAACGACACCACTCACGTGCGGATAGCTCGAAAAAATGTTGAAATGAAAAACTAGTTTTTGGACCATAACTTTAATTTTTATATTACACCTACCTTAGTTTATTACATATTTACGTAGCCCTCGCCGAGGCGCTTCTAACGACACCACTCACGTGCGGATAGCTCGAAAAAATGTTGAAATGAAAAACTAGTTTTTGGACCATAACTTTAATTTTTATATTACACCTACCTTAGTTTATTACATATTTACGTAGCCCTCGCCGAGGCGCTTCTAACGACACCACTCACGTGCGGATAGCTCGAAAAAATGTTGAAATGAAAAACTAGTTTTTGGACCATAACTTTAATTTTTATATTACACCTACCTTAGTTTATTACATATTTACGTAGCCCTCGCCGAGGCGCTTCTAACGACACCACTCACGTGCGGATAGCTCGAAAAAATGTTGAAATGAAAGACTAGTTTTTGGACCATAACTTTAATTTTTATATTACACCTACCTTAGTTTATTACATATTTACGTAGCCCTCGCCGAGGCGCTTCTAACGACACCACTCACGTGCGGATAGCTCGAAAAAATGTTGAAATGAAAAACTAGTTTTTGGACCATAACTTTAATTTTTATATTACACCTACCTTAGTTTATTACATATTTACGTAGCCCTCGCCGAGGCGCTTCTAACGACACCACTCACGTGCGGATAGCTCGAAAAAATGTTGAAATGAAAGACTAGTTTTTGGACCATAACTTTAATTTTTATATTACACCTACCTTAGTTTATTACATATTTACGTAGCCCTCGCCGAGGCGCTTCTAACGACACCACTCACGTGCGGATAGCTCGAAAAAATGTTGAAATGAAAAACTAGTTTTTGGACCATAACTTTAATTTTTATATTACACCTACCTTAGTTTATTACATATTTACGTAGCCCTCGCCGAGGCGCTTCTAACGACACCACTCACGTGCGGATAGCTCGAAAAAATGTTGAAATGAAAAACTAGTTTTTGGACCATAACTTTAATTTTTATATGACACCTACCTTAGTTTATTACATATTTACGTAGCCCTCGCCGAGGCGCTTCTAACGACACCACTCACGTGCGGATAGCTCGAAAAAATGTTGAAATGAAAAACTAGTTTTTGGACCATAACTTTAATTTTTATATTACACCTACCTTAGTTTATTACATATTTACGTAGCCCTCGCCGAGGCGCTTCTAACGACACCACTCACGTGCGGATAGCTCGAAAAAATGTTGAAATGAAAGACTAGTTTTTGGACCATAACTTTAATTTTTATATTACACCTACCTTAGTTTATTACATATTTACGTAGCCCTCGCCGAGGCGCTTCTAACGACACCACTCACGTGCGGATAGCTCGAAAAAATGTTGAAATGAAAAACTAGTTTTTGGACCATAACTTTAATTTTTATATTACACCTACCTTAGTTTATTACATATTTAGCTAGCCCTCGCCGAGGCGCTTCTAACGACACCACTCACGTGCGGATAGCTCGAAAAAATGTTGAAATGAAAAACTAGTGTTTGGACCATAACTTTAATTTTTATATTACACCTACTTTAGTTTATAACATATTTAGCTAGCCCTCGCCGAGGCGCTTCTAACGACACCACTCACGTGCGGATAGCTCGAAAAAATGTTGAAATGAAAAACTAGTTTTTGGACCATAACTTTAATTTTTATATTACACCTACCTTAGTTTATTACATATTTAGCTAGCCCTCGCCGAGGCGCTTCTAACGACACCACTCACGTGCGGAGAGCTCGAAAAAATGTTGAAATGAAAAACTAGTTTTTGGACCATAACTTTAATTTTTATATTACACCTACCTTAGTTTATTACATATTTACGTAGCCCTCGCCGAGGCGCTTCTAACGACACCACTCACGTGCGGATAGCTCGAAAAAATGTTGAAATGAAAAACTAGTTTTTGGACCATAACTTTAATTTTTATATTACACCTACCTTAGTTTATTACATATTTACGTAGCCCTCGCCGAGGCGCTTCTAACGACACCACTCACGTGCGGATAGCTCGAAAAAATGTTGAAATGAAAAACTAGTTTTTGGACCATAACTTTAATTTTTATATTACACCTACCTTTGTTTATTACATATTTAGCTAGCCCTCGCCGAGGCGCTTCTAACGACACCACTCACGTGCGGATAGCTCGAAAAAATGTTGAAATAAAAAACTAGTTTTTGGACCATAACTTTAATTTTTATATTACACCTACCTTAGTTTATTACATATTTAGCTAGCCCTCGCCGAGGCGCTTCTAACGACACCACTCACGTGCGGATAGCTCGAAAAAATGTTGAAATGAAAAACTAGTTTTTGGACCATAACTTTAATTTTTATATTACACCTACCTTAGTTTATTACATATTTACGTAGCCCTCGCCGAGGCGCTTCTAACGACACCACTCACGTGCGGATAGCTCGAAAAAATGTTGAAATGAAAAACTAGTTTTTGGACCATAACTTTAATTTTTATATTACACCTACCTTAGTTTATTACATATTTACGTAGCCCTCGCCGAGGCGCTTCTAACGACACCACTCACGTGCGGATAGCTCGAAAAAATGTTGAAATGAAAAACTAGTTTTTGGACCATAACTTTAATTTTTATATTACACCTACCTTAGTTTATTACATATTTACGTAGCCCTCGCCGAGGCGCTTCTAACGACACCACTCACGTGCGGATAGCTCGAAAAAATGTTGAAATGAAAAACTAGTTTTTGGACCATAACTTTAATTTTTATATTACACCTACCTTAGTTTATTACATATTTACGTAGCCCTCGCCGAGGCGCTTCTAACGACACCACTCACGTGCGGATAGCTCGAAAAAATGTTGAAATGAAAGACTAGTTTTTGGACCATAACTTTAATTTTTATATTACACCTACCTTAGTTTATTACATATTTACGTAGCCCTCGCCGAGGCGCTTCTAACGACACCACTCACGTGCGGATAGCTCGAAAAAATGTTGAAATGAAAAACTAGTTTTTGGACCATAACTTTAATTTTTATATTACACCTACCTTAGTTTATTACATATTTACGTAGCCCTCGCCGAGGCGCTTCTAACGACACCACTCACGTGCGGATAGCTCGAAAAAATGTTGAAATGAAAAACTAGTTTTTGGACCATAACTTTAATTTTTATATTACACCTACCTTAGTTTATTACATATTTACGTAGCCCTCGTCGAGGCGCTTCTAACGACACCACTCACGTGCGGATAGCTCGAAAAAATGTTGAAATGAAAAACTAGTTTTTGGACCATAACTTTAATTTTTATATTACACCTACCTTAGTTTATTACATATTTACGTAGCCCTCGCCGAGGCGCTTCTAACGACACCACTCACGTGCGGATAGCTCGAAAAAATGTTGAAATTAAAAACTAGTTTTTGGACCATAACTTTAATTTTTATATTACACCTACCTTAGTTTATTACATATTTACGTAGCCCTCGCCGAGGCGCTTCTAACGACACCACTCACGTGCGGATAGCTCGAAAAAATGTTGAAATGAAAAACTAGTTTTTGGACCATAACTTTAATTTTTATATTACACCTACCTTAGTTTATTACATATTTACGTAGCCCTCGCCGAGGCGCTTCTAACGACACCACTCACGTGCGGATAGCTCGAAAAAATGTTGAAATGAAAAACTAGTTTTTGGACCATAACTTTAATTTTTATATTACACCTACCTTAGTTTATTACATATTTACGTAGCCCTCGCCGAGGCGCTTCTAACGACACCACTCACGTGCGGATAGCTCGAAAAAATGTTGAAATGAAAGACTAGTTTTTGAACCATAACTTTAATTTTTATATTACACCTACCTTAGTTTATTACATATTTACGTAGCCCTCGCCGAGGCGCTTCTAACGACACCACTCACGTGCGGATAGCTCGAAAAAATGTTGAAATGAAAAACTAGTTTTTGGACCATAACTTTAATTTTTATATTACACCTACCTTAGTTTATTACATATTTAGCTAGCCCTCGCCGAGGCGCTTCTAACGACACCACTCACGTGCGGATAGCTCGAAAAAATGTTGAAATGAAAAACTAGTTTTTGGACCATAACTTTAATTTTTATATTACACCTACCTTAGTTTATAACATATTTAGCTAGCCCTCGCCGAGGCGCTTCTAACGACACCACTCACGTGCGGATAGCTCGAAAAAATGTTGAAATGAAAAACTAGTTTTTGGACCATAACTTTAATTTTTATATTACACCTACCTTAGTTTATTACATATTTAGCTAGCCCTCGCCGAGGCGCTTCTAACGACACCACTCACGTGCGGAGAGCTCGAAAAAATGTTGAAATGAAAAACTAGTTTTTGGACCATAACTTTAATTTTTATATTACACCTACCTTAGTTTATAACATATTTAGCTAGCCCTCGCCGAGGCGCTTCTAACGACACCACTCACGTGCGGATAGCTCGAAAAAATGTTGAAATGAAAAACTAGTTTTTGGACCATAACTTAAATTTTTATATTACACCTACCTTAGTTTATTACATATTTAGCTAGCCCTCGCCGAGGCGCTTCTAACGACACCACTCACTTGCGGATAGCTCGAAAAAATGTTGAAATGAAAAACTAGTTTTTGGACCATAACTTTAATTTTTATATTACACCTACCTTAGTTTATTACATATTTAGCTAGCCCTCGCCGAGGCGCTTCTAACGACACCACTCACGTGCGGATAGCTCGAAAAAATGTTGAAATGAAAAACTAGTTTTTGGACCATAACTTTAATTTTTATATTACACCTACCTTAGTTTATTACATATTTAGCTAGCCCTCGCCGAGGCGCTTCTAACGACACCACTCACGTGCGGATAGCTCGAAAAAATGTTGAAATGAAAAACTAGTTTTTGGACCATAACTTAAATTTTTATATTACACCTACCTTAGTTTATTACATATTTAGCTAGCCCTCGCCGAGGCGCTTCTAACGACACAACTCACGTGCGGATAGCTCGAAAAAATGTTGAAATGAAAAACTAGTTTTTGGACCATAACTTTAATTTTTATATTACACCTACCTTAGTTTATTACATATTTAGCTAGCCCTCGCCGAGGCGCTTCTAACGACACCACTCACGTGCGGATAGCTCGAAAAAATGTTGAAATGAAAAACTAGTTTTTGGACCATAACTTTAATTTTTATATTACACCTACCTTAGTTTATTACATATTTAGCTAGCCCTCGCCGAGGCGCTTCTAACGACACCACTCACGTGCGGATAGCTCGAAAAAATGTTGAAATGAAAAACTAGTTTTTGGACCATAACTTTAATTTTTATATTACACCTACCTTAGTTTATTACATATTTAGCTAGCCCTCGCCGAGGCGCTTCTAACGACACCACTCACGTGCGGATAGCTCGAAAAAATGTTGAAATGAAAAACTAGTTTTTGGACCATAACTTTAATTTTTATATTACACCTACCTTAGTTTATTACATATTTACGTAGCCCTCGCCGAGGCGCTTCTAACGACACCACTCACGTGCGGATAGCTCGAAAAATTGTTGAAATGAAAAACTAGTTTTTGGACCATAACTTTAATTTTTATATTACACCTACCTTAGTTTATTACATATTTACGTAGCCCTCGCCGAGGCGCTTCTAACGACACCACTCACGTGCGGATAGCTCGAAAAAATGTTGTAATGAAAAACTAGTTTTTGGACCATAACTTTAATTTTTATATTACACCTACCTTAGTTTATTACATATTTACGTAGCCCTCGCCGAGGCGCTTCTAACGACACCACTCACGCGCGGATAGCTCGAAAAAATGTTGAAATGAAAAACTAGTTTTTGGACCATAACTTTAATTTTTATATTACACCTACCTTAGTTTATTACATATTTACGTAGCCCTCGCCGAGGCGCTTCTAACGACACCACTCACGTGCGGATAGCTCGAAAAAATGTTGAAATGAAAAACTAGTTTTTGGACCATAACTTTAATTTTTATATTACACCTACCTTAGTTTATTACATATTTACGTAGCCCTCGCCGAGGCGCTTCTAACGACACCACTCACGTGCGGATAGCTCGAAAAAATGTTGAAATGAAAAACTAGTTTTTGGACCATAACTTTAATTTTTATATTACACCTACCTTAGTTTATTACATATTTAGCTAGCCCTCGCCGAGGCGCTTCTAACGACACCACTCACGTGCGGATAGCTCGAAAAAATGTTGAAATGAAAAACTAGTTTTTGGACCATAACTTTCATTTTTATATTACATCTACCTTAGTTTATTACATATTTAGCTAGCCCTCGCCGAGGCGCTTCTAACGACACCACTCACGTGCGGATAGCTCGAAAAAATGTTGAAATGAAAAACTAGTTTTTGGACCATAACTTTAATTTTTATATTACACCTACCTTAGTTTATTACATATTTAGCTAGCCCTCGCCGAGGCGCTTCTAACGACACCACTCACGTGCGGATAGCTCGAAAAAATGTTGAAATGAAAAACTAGTTTTTGGACCATAACTTTAATTTTTATATTACACCTACCTTAGTTTATTACATATTTAGCTAGCCCTCGCCGAGGCGCTTCTAACGACACCACTCACGTGCGGATAGCTCGAAAAAATGTTGAAATGAAAAACTAGTTTTTGGACCATAACTTTAATTTTTATATTACACCTACCTTAGTTTATTACATATTTAGCTAGCCCTCGCCGAGGCGCTTCTAACGACACCACTCACGTGCGGATAGCTCGAAAAAATGTTGAAATGAAAAACTAGTTTTTGGACCATAACTTTAATTTTTATATTACACCTACCTTAGTTTATTACATATTTAGCTAGCCCTCGCCGAGGCGCTTCTAACGACACCACTCACGTGCGGATAGCTCGAAAAAATGTTGAAATGAAAAACTAGTTTTTGGACCATAACTTTAATTTTTATATTACACCTACCTTAGTTTATTACATATTTAGCTAGCCCTCGCCGAGGCGCTTCTAACGACACCACTCACGTGCGTATAGCTCGAAAAAATGTTGTAATGAAAAACTAGTGTTTGGACCATAACTTTAATTTTTATATTACACCTACCTTAGTTTATTACATATTTAGCTAGCCCTCGCCGAGGCGCTTCTAACGACACCACTCACGTGCGGATAGCTCGAAAAAATTTTGAAATGAAAAACTAGTTTTTGGACCATAACTTTAATTTTTATATTACACCTACCTTAGTTTATTACATATTTAGCTAGCCCTCGCCGAGGCGCTTCTAACGACACCACTCACGTGCGGATAGCTCGAAAAAATGTTGAAATGAAAAACTAGTTTTTGGACCATAACTTTAATTTTTATATTACACCTACCTTAGTTTAAAACATATTTAGCTAGCCCTCGCCGAGGCGCTTCTAACGACACCACTCACGTGCGGATAGCTCGAAAAAATGTTGAAATGAAAAACTAGTTTTTGGACCATAACTTTAATTTTTATATTACACCTACCTTAGTTTATTACATATTTACGTAGCCCTCGCCGAGGCGCTTCTAACGACACCACTCACGTGCGGATAGCTCGAAAAAATGTTGAAATGAAAAACTAGTTTTTGGACCATAACTTTAATTTTTATATTACACCTACCTTAGTTTATTACATATTTAGCTAGCCCTCGCCGAGGCGCTTCTAACGACACCACTCACGTGCGGATAGCTCGAAAAAATGTTGAAATGAAAAACTAGTTTTTGGACCATAACTTTAATTTTTATATTACACCTACCTTAGTTTATTACATATTTACGTAGCCCTCGCCGAGGCGCTTCTAACGACACCACTCACGTGCGGATAGCTCGAAAAAATGTTGAAATGAAAAACTAGTTTTTGGACCATAACTTTAATTTTTATATTACACCTACCTTAGTTTATTACATATTTACGTAGCCCTCGCCGAGGCGCTTCTAACGACACCACTCACGTGCGGATAGCTCGAAAAAATGTTGAAATGAAAAACTAGTTTTTGGACCATAACTTTAATTTTTATATTACACCTACCTTAGTTTATTACATATTTACGTAGCCCTCGCCGAGGCGCTTCTAACGACACCACTCACGTGCGGATAGCTCGAAAAAATGTTGAAATGAAAAACTAGTTTTTGGACCATAACTTTAATTTTTATATTACACCTACCTTAGTTTATTACATATTTACGTAGCCCTCGCCGAGGCGCTTCTAACGACACCACTCACGTGCGGATAGCTCGAAAAAATGTTGAAATGAAAAACTAGTTTTTGGACCATAACTTTAATTTTTATATTACACCTACCTTAGTTTATTACATATTTACGTAGCCCTCGCCGAGGCGCTTCTAACGACACCACTCACGTGCGGATAGCTCGAAAAAATGTTGAAATGAAAAACTAGTTTTTGGACCATAACTTTAATTTTTATATTACACCTACCTTAGTTTATTACATATTTACGTAGCCCTCGCCGAGGCGCTTCTAACGACACCACTCACGTGCGGATAGCTCGAAAAAATGTTGAAATGAAAAACTAGTTTTTGGACCATAACTTTAATTTTTATATTACACCTACCTTAGTTTATTACATATTTACGTAGCCCTCGCCGAGGCGCTTCTAACGACACCACTCACGTGCGGATAGCTCGAAAAAATGTTGAAATGAAAAACTAGTTTTTGGACCATAACTTTAATTTTTATATTACACCTACCTTAGTTTATTACATATTTAGCTAGCCCTCGCCGAGGCGCTTCTAACGACACCACTCACGTGCGGATAGCTCGAAAAAATGTTGAAATGAAAAACTAGTTTTTGGACCATAACTTTAATTTTTATATTACACCTACCTTAGTTTATTACATATTTAGCTAGCCCTCGCCGAGGCGCTTCTAACGACACCACTCACGTGCGGATAGCTCGAAAAAATGTTGAAATGAAAAACTAGTTTTTGGACCATAACTTTAATTTTTATATTACATCTACCTTAGTTTATAACATATTTAGCTAGCCCTCGCCGAGGCGCTTCTAACGACACCACTCACGTGCGGATAGCTCGAAAAAATGTTGAAATGAAAAACTAGTTTTTGGACCATAACTTTAATTTTTATATTACACCTACCTTAGTTTATTACATATTTACGTAGCCCTCGCCGAGGCGCTTCTAACGACACCACTCACGTGCGGATAGCTCGAAAAAATGTTGAAATGAAAAACTAGTTTTTGGACCATAACTTTAATTTTTATATTACACCTACCTTAGTTTATTACATATTTAGCTAGCCCTCGCCGAGGCGCTTCTAACGACACCACTCACGTGCGGATAGCTCGAAAAAATGTTGAAATGAAAAACTAGTTTTTGGACCATAACTTTAATTTTTATATTACACCTACCTTAGTTTATTACATATTTAGCTAGCCCTCGCCGAGGCGCTTCTAACGACACCACTCACGTGCGGATAGCTCGAAAAAATGTTGAAATGAAAAACTAGTTTTTGGACCATAACTTTAATTTTTATATTACACCTACCTTAGTTTATTACATATTTACGTAGCCCTCGCCGAGGCGCTTCTAACGACACCACTCACGTGCGGATAGCTCGAAAAAATGTTGAAGTGAAAAACTAGTTTTTGGACCATAACTTTAATTTTTATATTACACCTACCTTAGTTTATTACATATTTACGTAGCCCTCGCCGAGGCGCTTCTAACGACACCACTCACGTGCGGATAGCTCGAAAAAATGTTGAAATGAAAAACTAGTTTTTGGACCATAACTTTAATTTTTATATTACACCTACCTTAGTTTATTACATATTTACGTAGCCCTCGCCGAGGCGCTTCTAACGACACCACTCACGTGCGGATAGCTCGAAAAAATGTTGAAATGAAAAACTAGTTTTTGGACCATAACTTTAATTTTTATATTACACCTACCTTAGTTTATTACATATTTACGTAGCCCTCGCCGAGGCGCTTCTAACGACACCACTCACGTGCGGATAGCTCGAAAAAATGTTGAAATGAAAAACTAGTTTTTGGACCATAACTTTAATTTTTATATTACACCTACCTTAGTTTATTACATATTTACGTAGCCCTCGCCGAGGCGCTTCTAACGACACCACTCACGTGCGGATAGCTCGAAAAAATGTTGAAATGAAAAACTAGTTTTTGGACCATAACTTTAATTTTTATATTACACCTACCTTAGTTTATTACATATTTACGTAGCCCTCGCCGAGGCGCTTCTAACGACACCACTCACGTGCGGATAGCTCGAAAAAATGTTGTAATGAAAAACTAGTTTTTGGACCATAACTTTAATTTTTATATTACACCTACCTTAGTTTATTACATATTTACGTAGCCCTCGCCGAGGCGCTTCTAACGACACCACTCACGTGCGGATAGCTCGAAAAAATGTTGAAATGAAAAACTAGTTTTTGGACCATAACTTTAATTTTTATATTACACCTACCTTAGTTTATTACATATTTACGTAGCCCTCGCCGAGGCGCTTCTAACGACACCACTCACGTGCGGATAGCTCGAAAAAATGTTGAAATGAAAAACTAGTTTTTGGACCATAACTTTAATTTTTATATTACACCTACCTTAGTTTATTACATATTTACGTAGCCCTCGCCGAGGCGCTTCTAACGACACCACTCACGTGCGGATAGCTCGAAAAAATGTTGAAATGAAAAACTAGTTTTTGGACCATAACTTTAATTTTTATATTACACCTACCTTAGTTTATTACATATTTAGCTAGCCCTCGCCGAGGCGCTTCTAACGACACCACTCACGTGCGGATAGCTCGAAAAAATGTTGAAATGAAAAACTAGTTTTTGGACCATAACTTTCATTTTTATATTACATCTACCTTAGTTTATTACATATTTAGCTAGCCCTCGCCGAGGCGCTTCTAACGACACCACTCACGTGCGGATAGCTCGAAAAAATGTTGAAATGAAAAACTAGTTTTTGGACCATAACTTTAATTTTTATATTACACCTACCTTAGTTTATTACATATTTAGCTAGCCCTCGCCGAGGCGCTTCTAACGACACCACTCACGTGCGGATAGCTCGAAAAAATGTTGAAATGAAAAACTAGTTTTTGGACCATAACTTTAATTTTTATATTACACCTACCTTAGTTTATTACATATTTACGTAGCCCTCGCCGAGGCGCTTCTAACGACACCACTCACGTGCGGATAGCTCGAAAAAATGTTGAAATGAAAAACTAGTTTTTGGACCATAACTTTAATTTTTATATTACACCTACCTTAGTTTATTACATATTTAGCTAGCCCTCGCCGAGGCGCTTCTAACGACACCACTCACGTGCGGATAGCTCGAAAAAATGTTGAAATGAAAAACTAGTTTTTGGACCATAACTTTCATTTTGATATTACATCTACCTTAGTTTATTACATATTTAGCTAGCCCTCGCCGAGGCGCTTCTAACGACACCACTCACGTGCGGATAGCTCGAAAAAATGTTGAAATGAAAAACTAGTTTTTGGACCATAACTTTAATTTTTATATTACACCTACCTTAGTTTATTACATATTTAGCTAGCCCTCGCCGAGGCGCTTCTAACGACACCACTCACGTGCGGATAGCTCGAAAAAATGTTGAAATGAAAAACTAGTTTTTGGACCATAACTTTAATTTTTATATTACACCTACCTTAGTTTATTACATATTTAGCTAGCCCTCGCCGAGGCGCTTCTAACGACACCACTCACGTGCGGATAGCTCGAAAAAATGTTGAAATGAAAAACTAGTTTTTGGACCATAACTTTAATTTTTATATTACACCTACCTTAGTTTATTACATATTTAGCTAGCCCTCGCCGAGGCGCTTCTAACGACACCACTCACGTGCGGATAGCTCGAAAAAATGTTGAAATGAAAAACTAGTTTTTGGACCATAACTTTAATTTTTATATTACACCTACCTTAGTTTATTACATATTTAGCTAGCCCTCGCCGAGGCGCTTCTAACGACACCACTCACGTGCGGATAGCTCGAAAAAATGTTGAAATGAAAAACTAGTTTTTGGACCATAACTTTAATTTTTATATTACACCTACCTTAGTTTATTACATATTTAGCTAGCCCTCGCCGAGGCGCTTCTAACGACACCACTCACGTGCGTATAGCTCGAAAAAATGTTGTAATGAAAAACTAGTGTTTGGACCATAACTTTAATTTTTATATTACACCTACCTTAGTTTATTACATATTTAGCTAGCCCTCGCCGAGGCGCTTCTAACGACACCACTCACGTGCGGATAGCTCGAAAAAATTTTGAAATGAAAAACTAGTTTTTGGACCATAACTTTAATTTTTATATTACACCTACCTTAGTTTATTACATATTTAGCTAGCCCTCGCCGAGGCGCTTCTAACGACACCACTCACGTGCGGATAGCTCGAAAAAATGTTGAAATGAAAAACTAGTTTTTGGACCATAACTTTAATTTTTATATTACACCTACCTTAGTTTATAACATATTTAGCTAGCCCTCGCCGAGGCGCTTCTAACGACACCACTCACGTGCGGATAGCTCGAAAAAATGTTGAAATGAAAAACTAGTTTTTGGACCATAACTTTAATTTTTATATTACACCTACCTTAGTTTATTACATATTTAGCTAGCCCTCGCCGAGGCGCTTCTAACGACACCACTCACGTGCGGATAGCTCGAAAAAATGTTGAAATGAAAAACTAGTTTTTGGACCATAACTTTAATTTTTATATTACACCTACCTTAGTTTATTACATATTTACGTAGCCCTCGCCGAGGCGCTTCTAACGACACCACTCACGTGCGGATAGCTCGAAAAAATGTTGAAATGAAAAACTAGTTTTTGGACCATAACTTTAATTTTTATATTACACCTACCTTAGTTTATTACATATTTACGTAGCCCTCGCCGAGGCGCTTCTAACGACACCACTCACGTGCGGATAGCTCGAAAAAATGTTGAAATGAAAAACTAGTTTTTGGACCATAACTTTAATTTTTATATTACACCTACCTTAGTTTATTACATATTTACGTAGCCCTCGCCGAGGCGCTTCTAACGACACCACTCACGTGCGGATAGCTCGAAAAAATGTTGAAATGAAAAACTAGTTTTTGGACCATAACTTTAATTTTTATATTACACCTACCTTAGTTTATTACATATTTACGTAGCCCTCGCCGAGGCGCTTCTAACGACACCACTCACGTGCGGATAGCTCGAAAAAATGTTGAAATGAAAAACTAGTTTTTGGACCATAACTTTAATTTTTATATTACACCTACCTTAGTTTATTACATATTTAGCTAGCCCTCGCCGAGGCGCTTCTAACGACACCACTCACGTGCGGATAGCTCGAAAAAATGTTGAAATGAAAAACTAGTTTTTGGACCATAACTTTAATTTTTATATTACACCTACCTTAGTTTATTACATATTTAGCTAGCCCTCGCCGAGGCGCTTCTAACGACACCACTCACGTGCGGATAGCTCGAAAAAATGTTGAAATGAAAAACTAGTTTTTGGACCATAACTTTAATTTTTATATAACATCTACCTTAGTTTATAACATATTTAGCTAGCCCTCGCCGAGGCGCTTCTAACGACACCACTCACGTGCGGATAGCTCGAAAAAATGTTGAAATGAAAAACTAGTTTTTGGACCATAACTTTAATTTTTATATTACACCTACCTTAGTTTATTACATATTTACGTAGCCCTCGCCGAGGCGCTTCTAACGACACCACTCACGTGCGGATAGCTCGAAAAAATGTTGAAATGAAAAACTAGTTTTTGGACCATAACTTTAATTTTTATATTACACCTACCTTAGTTTATTACATATTTAGCTAGCCCTCGCCGAGGCGCTTCTAACGACACCACTCACGTGCGGATAGCTCGAAAAAATGTTGAAATGAAAAACTAGTTTTTGGACCATAACTTTAATTTTTATATTACACCTACCTTAGTTTATTACATATTTAGCTAGCCCTCGCCGAGGCGCTTCTAACGACACCACTCACGTGCGGATAGCTCGAAAAAATGTTGAAATGAAAAACTAGTTTTTGGACCATAACTTTCATTTTTATATTACATCTACCTTAGTTTATAACATATTTAGCTAGCCCTCGCCGAGGCGCTTCTAACGACACCACTCACGTGCGGATAGCTCGAAAAAATGTTGAAATGAAAAACTAGTTTTTGGACCATAACTTTAATTTTTATATTACACCTACCTTAGTTTATAACATATTTAGCTAGCCCTCGCCGAGGCGCTTCTAACGACACCACTCACGTGCGGATAGCTCGAAAAAATGTTGAAATGAAAAACTAGTTTTTGGACCATAACTTTAATTTTTATATTACACCTACCTTAGTTTATAACATATTTACGTAGCCCTCGCCGAGGCGCTTCTAACGACACCACTCACGTGCGGATAGCTCGAAAAAATGTTGAAATGAAAAACTAGTTTTTGGACCATAACTTTAATTTTTATATTACACCTACCTTAGTTTATTACATATTTACGTAGCCCTCGCCGAGGCGCTTCTAACGACACCACTCACGTGCGGATAGCTCGAAAAAATGTTGAAATGAAAAACTAGTTTTTGGACCATAACTTTAATTTTTATATTACACCTACCTTAGTTTATTACATATTTACGTAGCCCTCGCCGAGGCGCTTCTAACGACACCACTCACGTGCGGATAGCTCGAAAAAATGTTGAAATGAAAAACTAGTTTTTGGACCATAACTTTAATTTTTATATTACACCTACCTTAGTTTATTACATATTTACGTAGCCCTCGCCGAGGCGCTTCTAACGACACCACTCACGTGCGGATAGCTCGAAAAAATGTTGAAATGAAAAACTAGTTTTTGGACCATAACTTTAATTTTTATATTACACCTACCTTAGTTTATAACATATTTAGCTAGCCCTCGCCGAGGCGCTTCTAACGACACCACTCACGTGCGGATAGCTCGAAAAAATGTTGAAATGAAAAACTAGTTTTTGGACCATAACTTTAATTTTTATATTACACCTACCTTAGTTTATAACATATTTAGCTAGCCCTCGCCGAGGCGCTTCTAACGACACCACTCACGTGCGGATAGCTCGAAAAAATGTTGAAATGAAAAACTAGTTTTTGGACCATAACTTTAATTTTTATATTACACCTACCTTAGTTTATTACATATTTACGTAGCCCTCGCCGAGGCGCTTCTAACGACACCACTCACGTGCGGATAGCTCGAAAAAATGTTGAAATGAAAAACTAGTTTTTGGACCATAACTTTAATTTTTATATTACACCTACCTTAGTTTATTACATATTTACGTAGCCCTCGCCGAGGCGCTTCTAACGACACCACTCACGTGCGGATAGCTCGAAAAAATGTTGAAATGAAAAACTAGTTTTTGGACCATAACTTTAATTTTTATATTACACCTACCTTAGTTTATTACATATTTACGTAGCCCTCGCCGAGGCGCTTCTAACGACACCACTCACGTGCGGATAGCTCGAAAAAATGTTGTAATGAAAAACTAGTGTTTGGACCATAACTTTAATTTTTATATTACACCTACCTTAGTTTATTACATATTTACGTAGCCCTCGCCGAGGCGCTTCTAACGACACCACTCACGTGCGGATAGCTCGAAAAAATGTTGAAATGAAAAACTAGTTTTTGGACCATAACTTTAATTTTTATATTACACCTACCTTAGTTTATTACATATTTAGCTAGCCCTCGCCGAGGCGCTTCTAACGACACCACTCACGTGCGGATAGCTCGAAAAAATGTTGAAATGAAAAACTAGTTTTTGGACCATAACTTTAATTTTTATATTACACCTACCTTAGTTTATTACATATTTACGTAGCCCTCGCCGAGGCGCTTCTAACGACACCACTCACGTGCGGATAGCTCGAAAAAATGTTGAAATGAAAAACTAGTTTTTGGACCATAACTTTAATTTTTATATTACACCTACCTTAGTTTATTACATATTTACGTAGCCCTCGCCGAGGCGCTTCTAACGACACCACTCACGTGCGGATAGCTCGAAAAAATGTTGAAATGAAAAACTAGTTTTTGGACCATAACTTTAATTTTTATATTACACCTACCTTAGTTTATTACATATTTACGTAGCCCTCGCCGAGGCGCTTCTAACGACACCACTCACGTGCGGATAGCTCGAAAAAATGTTGAAATGAAAAACTAGTTTTTGGACCATAACTTTAATTTTTATATTACACCTACCTTAGTTTATTACATATTTACGTAGCCCTCGCCGAGGCGCTTCTAACGACACCACTCACGTGCGGATAGCTCGAAAAAATGTTGAAATGAAAAACTAGTTTTTGGACCATAACTTTAATTTTTATATTACACCTACCTTAGTTTATTACATATTTACGTAGCCCTCGCCGAGGCGCTTCTAACGACACCACTCACGTGCGGATAGCTCGAAAAAATGTTGAAATGAAAAACTAGTTTTTGGACCATAACTTTAATTTTTATATTACACCTACCTTAGTTTATTACATATTTACGTAGCCCTCGCCGAGGCGCTTCTAACGACACCACTCACGTGCGGATAGCTCGAAAAAATGTTGAAATGAAAAACTAGTTTTTGGACCATAACTTTAATTTTTATATTACACCTACCTTAGTTTATTACATATTTACGTAGCCCTCGCCGAGGCGCTTCTAACGACACCACTCACGTGCGGATAGCTCGAAAAAATGTTGAAATGAAAAACTAGTTTTTGGACCATAACTTTAATTTTTATATTACACCTACCTTAGTTTATTACATATTTACGTAGCCCTCGCCGAGGCGCTTCTAACGACACCGCTCACGTGCGGATAGCTCGAAAAAATGTTGAAATGAAAAACTAGTTTTTGGACCATAACTTTAATTTTTATATTACACCTACCTTAGTTTATTACATATTTACGTAGCCCTCGCCGAGGCGCTTCTAACGACACCACTCACGTGCGGATAGCTCGAAAAAATGTTGAAATGAAAAACTAGTTTTTGGACCATAACTTTAATTTTTATATTACACCTACCTTAGTTTATTACATATTTACGTAGCCCTCGCCGAGGCGCTTCTAACGACACCACTCACGTGCGGATAGCTCGAAAAAATGTTGAAATGAAAAACTAGTTTTTGGACCATAACTTTAATTTTTATATTACACCTACCTTAGTTTATTACATATTTACGTAGCCCTCGCCGAGGCGCTTCTAACGACACCACTCACGTGCGGATAGCTCGAAAAAATGTTGAAATGAAAAACTAGTTTTTTGACCATAACTTTAATTTTTATATTACACCTACCTTAGTTTATTACATATTTACGTAGCCCGCGCCGAGGCGCTTCTAACGACACCACTCACGTGCGGATAGCTCGAAAAAATGTTGAAATGAAAAACTAGTTTTTGGACCATAACTTTAATTTTTATATTACACCTACCTTAGTTTATTACATATTTACGTAGCCCTCGCCGAGGCGCTTCTAACGACACCACTCACGTGCGGATAGCTCGAAAAAATGTTGAAATGAAAAACTAGTTTTTGGACCATAACTTTAATTTTTATATTACACCTACCTTAGTTTATTACATATTTACGTAGCCCTCGCCGAGGCGCTTCTAACGACACCACTCACGTGCGGATAGCTCGAAAAAATGTTGAAATGAAAAACTAGTTTTTGGACCATAACTTTAATTTTTATATTACACCTACCTTAGTTTATTACATATTTACGTAGCCCTCGCCGAGGCGCTTCTAACGACACCACTCACGTGCGGATAGCTCGAAAAAATGTTGAAATGAAAAACTAGTTTTTGGACCATAACTTTAATTTTTATATTACACCTACCTTAGTTTATTACATATTTACGTAGCCCTCGCCGAGGCGCTTCTAACGACACCGCTCACGTGCGGATAGCTCGAAAAAATGTTGAAATGAAAAACTAGTTTTTGGACCATAACTTTAATTTTTATATTACACCTACCTTAGTTTATTACATATTTACGTAGCCCTCGCCGAGGCGCTTCTAACGACACCACTCACGTGCGGATAGCTCGAAAAAATGTTGAAATGAAAAACTAGTTTTTGGACCATAACTTTAATTTTTATATTACACCTACCTTAGTTTATTACATATTTACGTAGCCCTCGCCGAGGCGCTTCTAACGACACCACTCACGTGCGGATAGCTCGAAAAAATGTTGAAATGAAAAACTAGTTTTTGGACCATAACTTTAATTTTTATATTACACCTACCTTAGTTTATTACATATTTACGTAGCCCTCGCCGAGGCGCTTCTAACGACACCACTCACGTGCGGATAGCTCGAAAAAATGTTGAAATGAAAAACTAGTTTTTGGACCATAACTTTAATTTTTATATTACACCTACCTTAGTTTATTACATATTTACGTAGCCCTCGCCGAGGCGCTTCTAACGACACCACTCACGTGCGGATAGCTCGAAAAAATGTTGAAATGAAAAACTAGTTTTTGGACCATAACTTTAATTTTTATATTACACCTACCTTAGTTTATTACATATTTACGTAGCCCTCGCCGAGGCGCTTCTAACGACACCACTCACGTGCGGATAGCTCGAAAAAATGTTGAAATGAAAAACTAGTTTTTGGACCATAACTTTAATTTTTATATTACACCTACCTTAGTTTATTACATATTTACGTAGCCCTCGCCGAGGCGCTTCTAACGACACCACTCACGTGCGGATAGCTCGAAAAAATGTTGAAATGAAAAACTAGTTTTTGGACCATAACTTTAATTTTTATATTACACCTACCTTAGTTTATTACATATTTACGTAGCCCTCGCCGAGGCGCTTCTAACAACACCACTCACGTGCGGATAGCTCGAAAAAATGTTGAAATGAAAAACTAGTTTTTGGACCATAACTTTAATTTTTATATTACACCTACCTTAGTTTATTACATATTTACGTAGCCCTCGCCGAGGCGCTTCTAACGACACCACTCACGTGCGGATAGCTCGAAAAAATGTTGAAATGAAAAACTAGTTTTTGGACCATAACTTTAATTTTTATATTACACCTACCTTAGTTTATTACATATTTACGTAGCCCTCGCCGAGGCGCTTCTAACGACACCACTCACGTGCGGATAGCTCGAAAAAATGTTGAAATGAAAAACTAGTTTTTGGACCATAACTTTAATTTTTATATTACACCTACCTTAGTTTATTACATATTTACGTAGCCCTCGCCGAGGCGCTTCTAACGACACCACTCACGTGCGGATAGCTCGAAAAAATGTTGAAATGAAAAACTAGTTTTTGGACCATAACTTTAATTTTTATATTACACCTACCTTAGTTTATTACATATTTACGTAGCCCTCGCCGAGGCGCTTCTAACGACACCACTCACGTGCGGATAGCTCGAAAAAATGTTGAAATGAAAAACTAGTTTTTGGACCATAACTTTAATTTTTATATTACACCTACCTTAGTTTATTACATATTTACGTAGCCCTCGCCGAGGCGCTTCTAACGACACCACTCACGTGCGGATAGCTCGAAAAAATGTTGAAATGAAAAACTAGTTTTTGGACCATAACTTTAATTTTTATATTACACCTACCTTAGTTTATTACATATTTACGTAGCCCTCGCCGAGGCGCTTCTAACGACACCACTCACGTGCGGATAGCTCGAAAAAATGTTGAAATGAAAAACTAGTTTTTGGACCATAACTTTAATTTTTATATTACACCTACCTTAGTTTATTACATATTTACGTAGCCCTCGCCGAGGCGCTTCTAACGACACCACTCACGTGCGGATAGCTCGAAAAAATGTTGAAATGAAAAACTAGTTTTTGGACCATAACTTTAATTTTTATATTACACCTACCTTAGTTTATTACATATTTACGTAGCCCTCGCCGAGGCGCTTCTAACGACACCACTCACGTGCGGATAGCTCGAAAAAATGTTGAAATGAAAAACTAGTTTTTGGACCATAACTTTAATTTTTATATTACACCTACCTTAGTTTATTACATATTTACGTAGCCCTCGCCGAGGCGCTTCTAACGACACCACTCACGTGCGGATAGCTCGAAAAAATGTTGAAATGAAAAACTAGTTTTTGGACCATAACTTTAATTTTTATATTACACCTACCTTAGTTTATTACATATTTACGTAGCCCTCGCCGAGGCGCTTCTAACGACACCACTCACGTGCGGATAGCTCGAAAAAATGTTGAAATGAAAAACTAGTTTTTGGACCATAACTTTAATTTTTATATTACACCTACCTTAGTTTATTACATATTTACGTAGCCCTCGCCGAGGCGCTTCTAACGACACCACTCACGTGCGGATAGCTCGAAAAAATGTTGAAATGAAAAACTAGTTTTTGGACCATAACTTTAATTTTTATATTACACCTACCTTAGTTTATTACATATTTACGTAGCCCTCGCCGAGGCGCTTCTAACGACACCACTCACGTGCGGATAGCTCGAAAAAATGTTGAAATGAAAAACTAGTTTTTGGACCATAACTTTAATTTTTATATTACACCTACCTTAGTTTATTACATATTTACGTAGCCCTCGCCGAGGCGCTTCTAACGACACCACTCACGTGCGGATAGCTCGAAAAAATGTTGAAATGAAAAACTAGTTTTTGGACCATAACTTTAATTTTTATATTACACCTACCTTAGTTTATTACATATTTACGTAGCCCTCGCCGAGGCGCTTCTAACGACACCACTCACGTGCGGATAGCTCGAAAAAATGTTGAAATGAAAAACTAGTTTTTGGACCATAACTTTAATTTTTATATTACACCTACCTTAGTTTATTACATATTTACGTAGCCCTCGCCGAGGCGCTTCTAACGACACCACTCACGTGCGGATAGCTCGAAAAAATGTTGAAATGAAAAACTAGTTTTTGGACCATAACTTTAATTTTTATATTACACCTACCTTAGTTTATTACATATTTACGTAGCCCTCGCCGAGGCGCTTCTAACGACACCGCTCACGTGCGGATAGCTCGAAAAAATGTTGAAATGAAAAACTAGTTTTTGGACCATAACTTTAATTTTTATATTACACCTACCTTAGTTTATTACATATTTACGTAGCCCTCGCCGAGGCGCTTCTAACGACACCACTCACGTGCGGATAGCTCGAAAAAATGTTGAAATGAAAAACTAGTTTTTGGACCATAACTTTAATTTTTATATTACACCTACCTTAGTTTATTACATATTTACGTAGCCCTCGCCGAGGCGCTTCTAACGACACCACTCACGTGCGGATAGCTCGAAAAAATGTTGAAATGAAAAACTAGTTTTTGGACCATAACTTTAATTTTTATATTACACCTACCTTAGTTTATTACATATTTACGTAGCCCTCGCCGAGGCGCTTCTAACGACACCACTCACGTGCGGATAGCTCGAAAAAATGTTGAAATGAAAAACTAGTTTTTGGACCATAACTTTAATTTTTATATTACACCTACCTTAGTTTATTACATATTTACGTAGCCCGCGCCGAGGCGCTTCTAACGACACCACTCACGTGCGGATAGCTCGAAAAAATGTTGAAATGAAAAACTAGTTTTTGGACCATAACTTTAATTTTTATATTACACCTACCTTAGTTTATTACATATTTACGTAGCCCTCGCCGAGGCGCTTCTAACGACACCACTCACGTGCGGATAGCTCGAAAAAATGTTGAAATGAAAAACTAGTTTTTGGACCATAACTTTAATTTTTATATTACACCTACCTTAGTTTATTACATATTTACGTAGCCCTCGCCGAGGCGCTTCTAACGACACCACTCACGTGCGGATAGCTCGAAAAAATGTTGAAATGAAAAACTAGTTTTTGGACCATAACTTTAATTTTTATATTACACCTACCTTAGTTTATTACATATTTAGCTAGCCCTCGCCGAGGCTCTTCTAACGACACCACTCACGTGCGGATAGCTCGAAAAAATGTTGTAATGAAAAACTAGTGTTTGGACCATAACTTTAATTTTTATATTACACCTACCTTAGTTTATTACATATTTAGCTAGCCCTCGCCGAGGCGCTTCTAACGACACCACTCACGTGCGGATAGCTCGAAAAAATGTTGAAATGAAAAACTAGTTTTTGGACCATAACTTTAATTTTTATATTACACCTACCTTAGTTTATTACATATTTAGCTAGCCCTCGCCGAGGCGCTTCTAACGACACCACTCACGTGCGGATAGCTCGAAAAAATGTTGAAATGAAAAACTAGTTTTTGGACCATAACTTTAATTTTTATATTACACCTACCTTAGTTTATTACATATTTACGTAGCCCTCGCCGAGGCGCTTCTAACGACACCACTCACGTGCGGATAGCTCGAAAAAATGTTGAAATGAAAAACTAGTTTTTGGACCATAACTTTAATTTTTATATTACACCTACCTTAGTTTATTACATATTTAGCTAGCCCTCGCCGAGGCGCTTCTAACGACACCACTCACGTGCGGATAGCTCGAAAAAATGTTGAAATGAAAAACTAGTTTTTGGACCATAACTTTAATTTTTATATTACACCTACCTTAGTTTATTACATATTTAGCTAGCCCTCGCCGAGGCGCTTCTAACGACACCACTCACGTGCGGATAGCTCGAAAAAATGTTGAAATGAAAAACTAGTTTTTGGACCATAACTTTAATTTTTATATTACACCTACCTTAGTTTATTACATATTTAGCTAGCCCTCGCCGAGGCGCTTCTAACGACACCACTCACGTGCGGATAGCTCGAAAAAATGTTGAAATGAAAAACTAGTTTTTGGACCATAACTTTAATTTTTATATTACACCTACCTTAGTTTATTACATATTTACGTAGCCCTCGCCGAGGCGCTTCTAACGACACCACTCACGTGCGGATAGCTCGAAAAAATGTTGAAATGAAAAACTAGTTTTTGGACCATAACTTTAATTTTTATATTACACCTACCTTAGTTTATTACATATTTAGCCAGCCCTCGCCGAGGCTCTTCTAACGACACCACTCACGTGCGGATAGCTCGAAAAAATGTTGTAATGAAAAACTAGTGTTTGGACCATAACTTTAATTTTTATATTACACCTACCTTAGTTTATTACATATTTAGCTAGCCCTCGCCGAGGCGCTTCTAACGACACCACTCACGTGCGGATAGCTCGAAAAAATGTTGAAATGAAAAACTAGTTTTTGGACCATAACTTTAATTTTTATATTACACCTACCTTAGTTTATTACATATTTACGTAGCCCTCGCCGAGGCGCTTCTAACGACACCACTCACGTGCGGATAGCTCGAAAAAATGTTGAAATGAAAAACTAGTTTTTGGACCATAACTTTAATTTTTACATTACACCTACCTTAGTTTATTACATATTTACGTAGCCCTCGCCGAGGCGCTTCTAACGACACCACTCACGTGCGGATAGCTCGAAAAAATGTTGAAATGAAAAACTAGTTTTTGGACCATAACTTTAATTTTTATATTACACCTACCTTAGTTTATTACATATTTACGTAGCCCTCGCCGAGGCGCTTCTAACGACACCACTCACGTGCGGATAGCTCGAAAAAATGTTGAAATGAAAAACTAGTTTTTGGACCATAACTTTAATTTTTATATTACACCTACCTTAGTTTATTACATATTTACGTAGCCCTCGCCGAGGCGCTTCTAACGACACCACTCACGTGCGGATAGCTCGAAAAAATGTTGAAATGAAAAACTAGTTTTTGGACCATAACTTTAATTTTTATATTACACCTACCTTAGTTTATTACATATTTACGTAGCCCTCGCCGAGGCGCTTCTAACGACACCGCTCACGTGCGGATAGCTCGAAAAAATGTTGAAATGAAAAACTAGTTTTTGGACCATAACTTTAATTTTTATATTACACCTACCTTAGTTTATTACATATTTACGTAGCCCTCGCCGAGGCGCTTCTAACGACACCACTCACGTGCGGATAGCTCGAAAAAATGTTGAAATGAAAAACTAGTTTTTGGACCATAACTTTAATTTTTATATTACACCTACCTTAGTTTATTACATATTTACGTAGCCCTCGCCGAGGCGCTTCTAACGACACCACTCACGTGCGGATAGCTCGAAAAAATGTTGAAATGAAAAACTAGTTTTTGGACCATAACTTTAATTTTTATATTACACCTACCTTAGTTTATTACATATTTACGTAGCCCTCGCCGAGGCGCTTCTAACGACACCACTCACGTGCGGATAGCTCGAAAAAATGTTGAAATGAAAAACTAGTTTTTGGACCATAACTTTAATTTTTATATTACACCTACCTTAGTTTATTACATATTTACGTAGCCCTCGCCGAGGCGCTTCTAACGACACCACTCACGTGCGGATAGCTCGAAAAAATGTTGAAATGAAAAACTAGTTTTTGGACCATAACTTTAATTTTTATATTACACCTACCTTAGTTTATTACATATTTACGTAGCCCTCGCCGAGGCGCTTCTAACGACACCACTCACGTGCGGATAGCTCGAAAAAATGTTGAAATGAAAAACTAGTTTTTGGACCATAACTTTAATTTTTATATTACACCTACCTTAGTTTATTACATATTTACGTAGCCCTCGCCGAGGCGCTTCTAACGACACCACTCACGTGCGGATAGCTCGAAAAAATGTTGAAATGAAAAACTAGTTTTTGGACCATAACTTTAATTTTTATATTACACCTACCTTAGTTTATTACATATTTACGTAGCCCTCGCCGAGGCGCTTCTAACGACACCACTCACGTGCGGATAGCTCGAAAAAATGTTGAAATGAAAAACTAGTTTTTGGACCATAACTTTAATTTTTATATTACACCTACCTTAGTTTATTACATATTTACGTAGCCCTCGCCGAGGCGCTTCTAACGACACCACTCACGTGCGGATAGCTCGAAAAAATGTTGAAATGAAAAACTAGTTTTTGGACCATAACTTTAATTTTTATATTACACCTACCTTAGTTTATTACATATTTACGTAGCCCTCGCCGAGGCGCTTCTAACGACACCACTCACGTGCGGATAGCTCGAAAAAATGTTGAAATGAAAAACTAGTTTTTGGACCATAACTTTAATTTTTATATTACACCTACCTTAGTTTATTACATATTTACGTAGCCCTCGCCGAGGCGCTTCTAACGACACCACTCACGTGCGGATAGCTCGAAAAAATGTTGAAATGAAAAACTAGTTTTTGGACCATAACTTTAATTTTTATATTACACCTACCTTAGTTTATTACATATTTACGTAGCCCTCGCCGAGGCGCTTCTAACGACACCACTCACGTGCGGATAGCTCGAAAAAATGTTGAAATGAAAAACTAGTTTTTGGACCATAACTTTAATTTTTATATTACACCTACCTTAGTTTATTACATATTTACGTAGCCCTCGCCGAGGCGCTTCTAACGACACCACTCACGTGCGGATAGCTCGAAAAAATGTTGAAATGAAAAACTAGTTTTTGGACCATAACTTTAATTTTTATATTACACCTACCTTAGTTTATTACATATTTACGTAGCCCTCGCCGAGGCGCTTCTAACGACACCACTCACGTGCGGATAGCTCGAAAAAATGTTGAAATGAAAAACTAGTTTTTGGACCATAACTTTAATTTTTATATTACACCTACCTTAGTTTATTACATATTTACGTAGCCCTCGCCGAGGCGCTTCTAACGACACCACTCACGTGCGGATAGCTCGAAAAAATGTTGAAATGAAAAACTAGTTTTTGGACCATAACTTTAATTTTTATATTACACCTACCTTAGTTTATTACATATTTACGTAGCCCTCGCCGAGGCGCTTCTAACGACACCACTCACGTGCGGATAGCTCGAAAAAATGTTGAAATGAAAAACTAGTTTTTGGACCATAACTTTAATTTTTATATTACACCTACCTTAGTTTATTACATATTTACGTAGCCCTCGCCGAGGCGCTTCTAACGACACCACTCACGTGCGGATAGCTCGAAAAAATGTTGAAATGAAAAACTAGTTTTTGGACCATAACTTTAATTTTTATATTACACCTACCTTAGTTTATTACATATTTACGTAGCCCTCGCCGAGGCGCTTCTAACGACACCACTCACGTGCGGATAGCTCGAAAAAATGTTGAAATGAAAAACTAGTTTTTGGACCATAACTTTAATTTTTATATTACACCTACCTTAGTTTATTACATATTTACGTAGCCCTCGCCGAGGCGCTTCTAACGACACCACTCACGTGCGGATAGCTCGAAAAAATGTTGAAATGAAAAACTAGTTTTTGGACCATAACTTTAATTTTTATATTACACCTACCTTAGTTTATTACATATTTACGTAGCCCTCGCCGAGGCGCTTCTAACGACACCACTCACGTGCGGATAGCTCGAAAAAATGTTGAAATGAAAAACTAGTTTTTGGACCATAACTTTAATTTTTATATTACACCTACCTTAGTTTATTACATATTTACGTAGCCCTCGCCGAGGCGCTTCTAACGACACCACTCACGTGCGGATAGCTCGAAAAAATGTTGAAATGAAAAACTAGTTTTTGGACCATAACTTTAATTTTTATATTACACCTACCTTAGTTTATTACATATTTACGTAGCCCTCGCCGAGGCGCTTCTAACGACACCACTCACGTGCGGATAGCTCGAAAAAATGTTGAAATGAAAAACTAGTTTTTGGACCATAACTTTAATTTTTATATTACACCTACCTTAGTTTATTACATATTTACGTAGCCCTTGCCGAGGCGCTTCTAACGACACCACTCACGTGCGGATAGCTCGAAAAAATGTTGAAATGAAAAACTAGTTTTTGGACCATAACTTTAATTTTTATATTACACCTACCTTAGTTTATTACATATTTACGTAGCCCTCGCCGAGGCGCTTCTAACGACACCGCTCACGTGCGGATAGCTCGAAAAAATGTTGAAATGAAAAACTAGTTTTTGGACCATAACTTTAATTTTTATATTACACCTACCTTAGTTTATTACATATTTACGTAGCCCTCGCCGAGGCGCTTCTAACGACACCACTCACGTGCGGATAGCTCGAAAAAATGTTGAAATGAAAAACTAGTTTTTGGACCATAACTTTAATTTTTATATTACACCTACCTTAGTTTATTACATATTTACGTAGCCCTCGCCGAGGCGCTTCTAACGACACCACTCACGTGCGGATAGCTCGAAAAAATGTTGAAATGAAAAACTAGTTTTTGGACCATAACTTTAATTTTTATATTACACCTACCTTAGTTTATTACATATTTACGTAGCCCTCGCCGAGGCGCTTCTAACGACACCACTCACGTGCGGATAGCTCGAAAAAATGTTGAAATGAAAAACTAGTTTTTGGACCATAACTTTAATTTTTATATTACACCTACCTTAGTTTATTACATATTTACGTAGCCCGCGCCGAGGCGCTTCTAACGACACCACTCACGTGCGGATAGCTCGAAAAAATGTTGAAATGAAAAACTAGTTTTTGGACCATAACTTTAATTTTTATATTACACCTACCTTAGTTTATTACATATTTACGTAGCCCTCGCCGAGGCGCTTCTAACGACACCACTCACGTGCGGATAGCTCGAAAAAATGTTGAAATGAAAAACTAGTTTTTGGACCATAACTTTAATTTTTATATTACACCTACCTTAGTTTATTACATATTTACGTAGCCCTCGCCGAGGCGCTTCTAACGACACCACTCACGTGCGGATAGCTCGAAAAAATGTTGAAATGAAAAACTAGTTTTTGGACCATAACTTTAATTTTTATATTACACCTACCTTAGTTTATTACATATTTAGCTAGCCCTCGCCGAGGCGCTTCTAACGACACCACTCACGTGCGGATAGCTCGAAAAAATGTTGTAATGAAAAACTAGTGTTTGGACCATAACTTTAATTTTTATATTACACCTACCTTAGTTTATTACATATTTAGCTAGCCCTCGCCGAGGCGCTTCTAACGACACCACTCACGTGCGGATAGCTCGAAAAAATGTTGAAATGAAAAACTAGTTTTTGGACCATAACTTTAATTTTTATATTACACCTACCTTAGTTTATTACATATTTAGCTAGCCCTCGCCGAGGCGCTTCTAACGACACCACTCACGTGCGGATAGCTCGAAAAAATGTTGAAATGAAAAACTAGTTTTTGGACCATAACTTTAATTTTTATATTACACCTACCTTAGTTTATTACATATTTACGTAGCCCTCGCCGAGGCGCTTCTAACGACACCACTCACGTGCGGATAGCTCGAAAAAATGTTGAAATGAAAAACTAGTTTTTGGACCATAACTTTAATTTTTATATTACACCTACCTTAGTTTATTACATATTTAGCTAGCCCTCGCCGAGGCGCTTCTAACGACACCACTCACGTGCGGATAGCTCGAAAAAATGTTGAAATGAAAAACTAGTTTTTGGACCATAACTTTAATTTTTATATTACACCTACCTTAGTTTATTACATATTTAGCTAGCCCTCGCCGAGGCGCTTCTAACGACACCACTCACGTGCGGATAGCTCGAAAAAATGTTGAAATGAAAAACTAGTTTTTGGACCATAACTTTAATTTTTATATTACACCTACCTTAGTTTATTACATATTTAGCTAGCCCTCGCCGAGGCGCTTCTAACGACACCACTCACGTGCGGATAGCTCGAAAAAATGTTGAAATGAAAAACTAGTTTTTGGACCATAACTTTAATTTTTATATTACACCTACCTTAGTTTATTACATATTTACGTAGCCCTCGCCGAGGCGCTTCTAACGACACCACTCACGTGCGGATAGCTCGAAAAAATGTTGAAATGAAAAACTAGTTTTTGGACCATAACTTTAATTTTTATATTACACCTACCTTAGTTTATTACATATTTAGCTAGCCCTCGCCGAGGCTCTTCTAACGACACCACTCACGTGCGGATAGCTCGAAAAAATGTTGTAATGAAAAACTAGTGTTTGGACCATAACTTTAATTTTTATATTACACCTACCTTAGTTTATTACATATTTAGCTAGCCCTCGCCGAGGCGCTTCTAACGACACCACTCACGTGCGGATAGCTCGAAAAAATGTTGAAATGAAAAACTAGTTTTTGGACCATAACTTTAATTTTTATATTACACCTACCTTAGTTTATTACATATTTAGCTAGCCCTCGCCGAGGCGCTTCTAACGACACCACTCACGTGCGGATAGCTCGAAAAAATGTTGAAATGAAAAACTAGTTTTTGGACCATAACTTTAATTTTTATATTACACCTACCTTAGTTTATTACATATTTACGTAGCCCTCGCCGAGGCGCTTCTAACGACACCACTCACGTGCGGATAGCTCGAAAAAATGTTGAAATGAAAAACTAGTTTTTGGACCATAACTTTAATTTTTACATTACACCTACCTTAGTTTATTACATATTTACGTAGCCCTCGCCGAGGCGCTTCTAACGACACCACTCACGTGCGGATAGCTCGAAAAAATGTTGAAATGAAAAACTAGTTTTTGGACCATAACTTTAATTTTTATATTACACCTACCTTAGTTTATTACATATTTAGCTAGCCCTCGCCGAGGCGCTTCTAACGACACCACTCACGTGCGGATAGCTCGAAAAAATGTTGAAATGAAAAACTAGTTTTTGGACCATAACTTTAATTTTTATATTACACCTACCTTAGTTTATTACATATTTAGCTAGCCCTCGCCGAGGCGCTTCTAACGACACCACTCACGTGCGGATAGCTCGAAAAAATGTTGAAATGAAAAACTAGTTTTTGGACCATAACTTTAATTTTTATATTACACCTACCTTAGTTTATTACATATTTAGCTAGCCCTCGCCGAGGCGCTTCTAACGACACCACTCACGTGCGGATAGCTCGAAAAAATGTTGAAATGAAAAACTAGTTTTTGGACCATAACTTTAATTTTTATATTACACCTACCTTAGTTTATTACATATTTAGCTAGCCCTCGCCGAGGCGCTTCTAACGACACCACTCACGTGCGGATAGCTCGAAAAAATGTTGAAATGAAAAACTAGTTTTTGGACCATAACTTTAATTTTTATATTACACCTACCTTAGTTTATTACATATTTAGCTAGCCCTCGCCGAGGCGCTTCTAACGACACCACTCACGTGCGGATAGCTCGAAAAAATGTTGAAATGAAAAACTAGTTTTTGGACCATAACTTTAATTTTTATATTACACCTACCTTAGTTTATTACATATTTAGCTAGCCCTCGCCGAGGCGCTTCTAACGACACCACTCACGTGCGGATAGCTCGAAAAAATGTTGAAATGAAAAACTAGTTTTTGGACCATAACTTTAATTTTTATATTACACCTACCTTAGTTTATTACATATTTAGCTAGCCCTCGCCGAGGCGCTTCTAACGACACCACTCACGTGCGGATAGCTCGAAAAAATGTTGAAATGAAAAACTAGTTTTTGGACCATAACTTTAATTTTTATATTACACCTACCTTAGTTTATTACATATTTACGTAGCCCTCGCCGAGGCGCTTCTAACGACACCACTCACGTGCGGATAGCTCGAAAAAATGTTGAAATGAAAAACTAGTTTTTGGACCATAACTTTAATTTTTATATTACACCTACCTTAGTTTATTACATATTTACGTAGCCCTCGCCGAGGCGCTTCTAACGACACCACTCACGTGCGGATAGCTCGAAAAAATGTTGAAATGAAAAACTAGTTTTTGGACCATAACTTTAATTTTTATATTACACCTACCTTAGTTTATTACATATTTACGTAGCCCTCGCCGAGGCGCTTCTAACGACACCACTCACGTGCGGATAGCTCGAAAAAATGTTGAAATGAAAAACTAGTTTTTGGACCATAACTTTAATTTTTATATTACACCTACCTTAGTTTATTACATATTTACGTAGCCCTCGCCGAGGCGCTTCTAACGACACCACTCACGTGCGGATAGCTCGAAAAAATGTTGAAATGAAAAACTAGTTTTTGGACCATAACTTTAATTTTTATATTACACCTACCTTAGTTTATTACATATTTACGTAGCCCTCGCCGAGGCGCTTCTAACGACACCACTCACGTGCGGATAGCTCGAAAAAATGTTGAAATGAAAAACTAGTTTTTGGACCATAACTTTAATTTTTATATTACACCTACCTTAGTTTATTACATATTTACGTAGCCCTCGCCGAGGCGCTTCTAACGACACCACTCACGTGCGGATAGCTCGAAAAAATGTTGAAATGAAAAACTAGTTTTTGGACCATAACTTTAATTTTTATATTACACCTACCTTAGTTTATTACATATTTACGTAGCCCTCGCCGAGGCGCTTCTAACGACACCACTCACGTGCGGATAGCTCGAAAAAATGTTGAAATGAAAAACTAGTTTTTGGACCATAACTTTTATTTTTATATTACACCTACCTTAGTTTATTACATATTTAGCTAGCCCTCGCCGAGGCGCTTCTAACGACACCACTCACGTGCGGATAGCTCGAAAAAATGTTGAAATGAAAAACTAGTTTTTGGACCATAACTTTAATTTTTATATTACACCTACCTTAGTTTATTACATATTTAGCTAGCCCTCGCCGAGGCGCTTCTAACGACACCACTCACGTGCGGATAGCTCGAAAAAATGTTGAAATGAAAAACTAGTTTTTGGACCATAACTTTAATTTTTATATTACACCTACCTTAGTTTATTACATATTTAGCTAGCCCTCGCCGAGGCTCTTCTAACGACACCACTCACGTGCGGATAGCTCGAAAAAATGTTGTAATGAAAAACTAGTGTTTGGACCATAACTTTAATTTTTATATTACACCTACCTTAGTTTATTACATATTTACGTAGCCCTCGCCGAGGCGCTTCTAACGACACCACTCACGTGCGGATAGCTCGAAAAAATGTTGAAATGAAAAACTAGTTTTTGGACCATAACTTTAATTTTTATATTACACCTACCTTAGTTTATTACATATTTACGTAGCCCTCGCCGAGGCGCTTCTAACGACACCACTCACGTGCGGATAGCTCGAAAAAATGTTGAAATGAAAAACTAGTTTTTGGACCATAACTTTAATTTTTATATTACACCTACCTTAGTTTATTACATATTTACGTAGCCCTCGCCGAGGCGCTTCTAACGACACCACTCACGTGCGGATAGCTCGAAAAAATGTTGAAATGAAAAACTAGTTTTTGGACCATAACTTTAATTTTTATATTACACCTACCTTAGTTTATTACATATTTACGTAGCCCTCGCCGAGGCGCTTCTAACGACACCACTCACGTGCGGATAGCTCGAAAAAATGTTGAAATGAAAAACTAGTTTTTGGACCATAACTTTAATTTTTATATTACACCTACCTTAGTTTATTACATATTTAGCTAGCCCTCGCCGAGGCGCTTCTAACGACACCACTCACGTGCGGATAGCTCGAAAAAATGTTGAAATGAAAAACTAGTTTTTGGACCATAACTTTAATTTTTATATTACACCTACCTTAGTTTATTACATATTTAGCTAGCCCTCGCCGAGGCGCTTCTAACGACACCACTCACGTGCGGATAGCTCGAAAAAATGTTGAAATGAAAAACTAGTTTTTGGACCATAACTTTAATTTTTATATTACACCTACCTTAGTTTATTACATATTTAGCTAGCCCTCGCCGAGGCGCTTCTAACGACACCACTCACGTGCGGATAGCTCGAAAAAATGTTGAAATGAAAAACTAGTTTTTGGACCATAACTTTAATTTTTATATTACACCTACCTTAGTTTATTACATATTTAGCTAGCCCTCGCCGAGGCGCTTCTAACGACACCACTCACGTGCGGATAGCTCGAAAAAATGTTGAAATGAAAAACTAGTTTTTGGACCATAACTTTAATTTTTATATTACACCTACCTTAGTTTATTACATATTTAGCTAGCCCTCGCCGAGGCGCTTCTAACGACACCACTCACGTGCGGATAGCTCGAAAAAATGTTGAAATGAAAAACTAGTTTTTGGACCATAACTTTAATTTTTATATTACACCTACCTTAGTTTATTACATATTTAGCTAGCCCTCGCCGAGGCGCTTCTAACGACACCACTCACGTGCGGATAGCTCGAAAAAATGTTGAAATGAAAAACTAGTTTTTGGACCATAACTTTAATTTTTATATTACACCTACCTTAGTTTATTACATATTTAGCTAGCCCTCGCCGAGGCGCTTCTAACGACACCACTCACGTGCGGATAGCTCGAAAAAATGTTGAAATGAAAAACTAGTTTTTGGACCATAACTTTAATTTTTATATTACACCTACCTTAGTTTATTACATATTTAGCTAGCCCTCGCCGAGGCGCTTCTAACGACACCACTCACGTGCGGATAGCTCGAAAAAATGTTGAAATGAAAAACTAGTTTTTGGACCATAACTTTAATTTTTATATTACACCTACCTTAGTTTATTACATATTTAGCTAGCCCTCGCCGAGGCGCTTCTAACGACACCACTCACGTGCGGAGAGCTCGAAAAAATGTTGAAATGAAAAACTAGTTTTTGGACCATAACTTTAATTTTTATATTACACCTACCTTAGTTTATTACATATTTAGCTAGCCCTCGCCGAGGCGCTTCTAACGACACCACTCACGTGCGGATAGCTCGAAAAAATGTTGAAATGAAAAACTAGTTTTTGGATCATAACTTTAATTTTTATATTACACCTACCTTAGTTTATTACATATTTAGCTAGCCCTCGCCGAGGCGCTTCTAACGACACCACTCACGTGCGGATAGCTCGAAAAAATGTTGAAATGAAAAACTAGTTTTTGGACCATAACTTTAATTTTTATATTACACCTACCTTAGTTTATTACATATTTAGCTAGCCCTCGCCGAGGCGCTTCTAACGACACCACTCACGTGCGGATAGCTCGAAAAAATGTTGAAATGAAAAACTAGTTTTTGGACCATAACTTTAATTTTTATATTACACCTACCTTAGTTTATTACATATTTAGCTAGCCCTCGCCGAGGCGCTTCTAACGACACCACTCACGTGCGGATAGCTCGAAAAAATGTTGTAATGAAAAACTAGTTTTTGGACCATAACTTTAATTTTTATATTACACCTACCTTAGTTTATTACATATTTAGCTAGCCCTCGCCAAGGCGCTTCTAACGACACCACTCACGTGCGGATAGCTCGAAAAAATGTTGAAATGAAAAACTAGTTTTTGGACCATAACTTTAATTTTTATATTACACCTACCTTAGTTTATTACATATTTACGTAGCCCTCGCCGAGGCGCTTCTAACGACACCACTCACGTGCGGATAGCTCGAAAAAATGTTGAAATGAAAAACTAGTTTTTGGACCATAACTTTAATTTTTATATTACACCTACCTTAGTTTATTACATATTTAGCTAGCCCTCGCCAAGGCGCTTCTAACGACACCACTCACGTGCGGATAGCTCGAAAAAATGTTGAAATGAAAAACTAGTTTTTGGACCATAACTTTAATTTTTATATTACACCTACCTTAGTTTATTACATATTTAGCTAGCCCTCGCCGAGGCGCTTCTAACGACACCACTCACGTGCGGATAGCTCGAAAAAATGTTGAAATGAAAAACTAGTTTTTGGACCATAACTTTAATTTTTATATTACACCTACCTTTGTTTATTACATATTTAGCTAGCCCTCGCCGAGGCGCTTCTAACGACACCACTCACGTGCGGATAGCTCGAAAAAATGTTGAAATGAAAAACTAGTTTTTGGACCATAACTTTAATTTTTATATTACACCTACCTTAGTTTATTACATATTTAGCTAGCCCTCGCCGAGGCGCTTCTAACGACACCACTCACGTGCGGATAGCTCGAAAAAATGTTGAAATGAAAAACTAGTTTTTGGACCATAACTTTAATTTTTATATTACACCTACCTTAGTTTATTACATATTTACGTAGCCCTCGCCGAGGCGCTTCTAACGACACCACTCACGTGCGGATAGCTCGAAAAAATGTTGAAATGAAAAACTAGTTTTTGGACCATAACTTTAATTTTTATATTACACCTACCTTAGTTTATTACATATTTACGTAGCCCTCGCCGAGGCGCTTCTAACGACACCACTCACGTGCGGATAGCTCGAAAAAATGTTGAAATGAAAAACTAGTTTTTGGACCATAACTTTAATTTTTATATTACACCTACCTTAGTTTATTACATATTTACGTAGCCCTCGCCGAGGCGCTTCTAACGACACCACTCACGTGCGGATAGCTCGAAAAAATGTTGAAATGAAAAACTAGTTTTTGGACCATAACTTTAATTTTTATATTACACCTACCTTAGTTTATTACATATTTACGTAGCCCTCGCCGAGGCGCTTCTAACGACACCACTCACGTGCGGATAGCTCGAAAAAATGTTGAAATGAAAGACTAGTTTTTGGACCATAACTTTAATTTTTATATTACACCTACCTTAGTTTATTACATATTTACGTAGCCCTCGCCGAGGCGCTTCTAACGACACCACTCACGTGCGGATAGCTCGAAAAAATGTTGAAATGAAAAACTAGTTTTTGGACCATAACTTTAATTTTTATATTACACCTACCTTAGTTTATTACATATTTACGTAGCCCTCGCCGAGGCGCTTCTAACGACACCACTCACGTGCGGATAGCTCGAAAAAATGTTGAAATGAAAAACTAGTTTTTGGACCATAACTTTAATTTTTATATTACACCTACCTTAGTTTATTACATATTTACGTAGCCCTCGCCGAGGCGCTTCTAACGACACCACTCACGTGCGGATAGCTCGAAAAAATGTTGAAATGAAAAACTAGTTTTTGGACCATAACTTTAATTTTTATATTACACCTACCTTAGTTTATTACATATTTAGCTAGCCCTCGCCGAGGCGCTTCTAACGACACCACTCACGTGCGGATAGCTCGAAAAAATGTTGAAATGAAAAACTAGTTTTTGGACCATAACTTTAATTTTTATATTACACCTACCTTTGTTTATTACATATTTAGCTAGCCCTCGCCGAGGCGCTTCTAACGACACCACTCACGTGCGGATAGCTCGAAAAAATGTTGAAATGAAAAACTAGTTTTTGGACCATAACTTTAATTTTTATATTACACCTACCTTAGTTTATTACATATTTAGCTAGCCCTCGCCGAGGCGCTTCTAACGACACCACTCACGTGCGGATAGCTCGAAAAAATGTTGAAATGAAAAACTAGTTTTTGGACCATAACTTTAATTTTTATATTACACCTACCTTAGTTTATTACATATTTACGTAGCCCTCGCCGAGGCGCTTCTAACGACACCACTCACGTGCGGATAGCTCGAAAAAATGTTGAAATGAAAAACTAGTTTTTGGACCATAACTTTAATTTTTATATTACACCTACCTTAGTTTATTACATATTTACGTAGCCCTCGCCGAGGCGCTTCTAACGACACCACTCACGTGCGGATAGCTCGAAAAAATGTTGAAATGAAAAACTAGTTTTTGGACCATAACTTTAATTTTTATATTACACCTACCTTAGTTTATTACATATTTACGTAGCCCTCGCCGAGGCGCTTCTAACGACACCACTCACGTGCGGATAGCTCGAAAAAATGTTGAAATGAAAAACTAGTTTTTGGACCATAACTTTAATTTTTATATTACACCTACCTTAGTTTATTACATATTTACGTAGCCCTCGCCGAGGCGCTTCTAACGACACCACTCACGTGCGGATAGCTCGAAAAAATGTAGAAATGAAAGACTAGTTTTTGAACCATAACTTTAATTTTTATATTACACCTACCTTAGTTTATTACATATTTACGTAGCCCTCGCCGAGGCGCTTCTAACGACACCACTCACGTGCGGATAGCTCGAAAAAATGTTGAAATGAAAAACTAGTTTTTGGACCATAACTTTAATTTTTATATTACACCTACCTTAGTTTATTACATATTTAGCTAGCCCTCGCCGAGGCGCTTCTAACGACACCACTCACGTGCGGATAGCTCGAAAAAATGTTGAAATGAAAAACTAGTTTTTGGACCATAACTTTAATTTTTATATTACACCTACCTTAGTTTATTACATATTTAGCTAGCCCTCGCCGAGGCGCTTCTAACGACACCACTCACGTGCGGATAGCTCGAAAAAATGTTGAAATGAAAAACTAGTTTTTGGACCATAACTTTAATTTTTATATTACACCTACCTTAGTTTATTACATATTTAGCTAGCCCTCGCCGAGGCGCTTCTAACGACACCACTCACGTGCGGATAGCTCGAAAAAATGTTGTAATGAAAAACTAGTTTTTGGACCATAACTTTAATTTTTATATTACACCTACCTTTGTTTATTACATATTTAGCTAGCCCTCGCCGAGGCGCTTCTAACGACACCACTCACGTGCGGATAGCTCGAAAAAATGTTGAAATGAAAAACTAGTTTTTGGACCATAACTTTAATTTTTATATTACACCTACCTTAGTTTATTACATATTTAGCTAGCCCTCGCCGAGGCGCTTCTAACGACACCACTCACGTGCGGATAGCTCGAAAAAATGTTGAAATGAAAAACTAGTTTTTGGACCATAACTTTAATTTTTATATTACACCTACCTTAGTTTATTACATATTTACGTAGCCCTCGCCGAGGCGCTTCTAACGACACCACTCACGTGCGGATAGCTCGAAAAAATGTTGAAATGAAAAACTAGTTTTTGGACCATAACTTTAATTTTTATATTACACCTACCTTAGTTTATTACATATTTACGTAGCCCTCGCCGAGGCGCTTCTAACGACACCACTCACGTGCGGATAGCTCGAAAAAATTTTGAAATGAAAAACTAGTTTTTGGACCATAACTTTAATTTTTATATTACACCTACCTTAGTTTATTACATATTTACGTAGCCCTCGCCGAGGCGCTTCTAACGACACCACTCACGTGCGGATAGCTCGAAAAAATGTTGAAATGAAAAACTAGTTTTTGGACCATAACTTTAATTTTTATATTACACCTACCTTAGTTTATTACATATTTACGTAGCCCTCGCCGAGGCGCTTCTAACGACACCACTCACGTGCGGATAGCTCGAAAAAATGTTGAAATGAAAGACTAGTTTTTGGACCATAACTTTAATTTTTATATTACACCTACCTTAGTTTATTACATATTTACGTAGCCCTCGCCGAGGCGCTTCTAACGACACCACTCACGTGCGGATAGCTCGAAAAAATGTTGAAATGAAAAACTAGTTTTTGGACCATAACTTTAATTTTTATATTACACCTACCTTAGTTTATTACATATTTACGTAGCCCTCGCCGAGGCGCTTCTAACGACACCACTCACGTGCGGATAGCTCGAAAAAATGTTGAAATGAAAAACTAGTTTTTGGACCATAACTTTAATTTTTATATTACACCTACCTTAGTTTATTACATATTTACGTAGCCCTCGCCGAGGCGCTTCTAACGACACCACTCACGTGCGGATAGCTCGAAAAAATGTTGAAATGAAAAACTAGTTTTTGGACCATAACTTTAATTTTTATATTACACCTACCTTAGTTTATTACATATTTACGTAGCCCTCGCCGAGGCGCTTCTAACGACACCACTCACGTGCGGATAGCTCGAAAAAATGTTGAAATGAAAAACTAGTTTTTGGACCATAACTTTAATTTTTATATTACACCTACCTTAGTTTATTACATATTTACGTAGCCCTCGCCGAGGCGCTTCTAACGACACCACTCACGTGCGGATAGCTCGAAAAAATGTTGAAATGAAAAACTAGTTTTTGGACCATAACTTTAATTTTTATATTACACCTACCTTTGTTTATTACATATTTAGCTAGCCCTCGCCGAGGCGCTTCTAACGACACCACTCACGTGCGGATAGCTCGAAAAAATGTTGAAATGAAAAACTAGTTTTTGGACCATAACTTTAATTTTTATATTACACCTACCTTAGTTTATTACATATTTAGCTAGCCCTCGCCGAGGCGCTTCTAACGACACCACTCACGTGCGGATAGCTCGAAAAAATGTTGAAATGAAAAACTAGTTTTTGGACCATAACTTTAATTTTTATATTACACCTACCTTAGTTTATTACATATTTACGTAGCCCTCGCCGAGGCGCTTCTAACGACACCACTCACGTGCGGATAGCTCGAAAAAATGTTGAAATGAAAAACTAGTTTTTGGACCATAACTTTAATTTTTATATTACACCTACCTTAGTTTATTACATATTTACGTAGCCCTCGCCGAGGCGCTTCTAACGACACCACTCACGTGCGGATAGCTCGAAAAAATGTTGAAATGAAAAACTAGTTTTTGGACCATAACTTTAATTTTTATATTACACCTACCTTAGTTTATTACATATTTACGTAGCCCTCGCCGAGGCGCTTCTAACGACACCACTCACGTGCGGATAGCTCGAAAAAATGTTGAAATGAAAAACTAGTTTTTGGACCATAACTTTAATTTTTATATTACACCTACCTTAGTTTATTACATATTTACGTAGCCCTCGCCGAGGCGCTTCTAACGACACCACTCACGTGCGGATAGCTCGAAAAAATGTTGAAATGAAAGACTAGTTTTTGGACCATAACTTTAATTTTTATATTACACCTACCTTAGTTTATTACATATTTACGTAGCCCTCGCCGAGGCGCTTCTAACGACACCACTCACGTGCGGATAGCTCGAAAAAATGTTGAAATGAAAAACTAGTTTTTGGACCATAACTTTAATTTTTATATTACACCTACCTTAGTTTATTACATATTTACGTAGCCCTCGCCGAGGCGCTTCTAACGACACCACTCACGTGCGGATAGCTCGAAAAAATGTTGAAATGAAAAACTAGTTTTTGGACCATAACTTTAATTTTTATATTACACCTACCTTAGTTTATTACATATTTACGTAGCCCTCGCCGAGGCGCTTCTAACGACACCACTCACGTGCGGATAGCTCGAAAAAATGTTGAAATGAAAAACTAGTTTTTGGACCATAACTTTAATTTTTATATTACACCTACCTTAGTTTATTACATATTTACGTAGCCCTCGCCGAGGCGCTTCTAACGACACCACTCACGTGCGGATAGCTCGAAAAAATGTTGAAATTAAAAACTAGTTTTTGGACCATAACTTTAATTTTTATATTACACCTACCTTAGTTTATTACATATTTACGTAGCCCTCGCCGAGGCGCTTCTAACGACACCACTCACGTGCGGATAGCTCGAAAAAATGTTGAAATGAAAAACTAGTTTTTGGACCATAACTTTAATTTTTATATGACACCTACCTTAGTTTATTACATATTTACGTAGCCCTCGCCGAGGCGCTTCTAACGACACCACTCACGTGCGGATAGCTCGAAAAAATGTTGAAATGAAAAACTAGTTTTTGGACCATAACTTTAATTTTTATATTACACCTACCTTAGTTTATTACATATTTACGTAGCCCTCGCCGAGGCGCTTCTAACGACACCACTCACGTGCGGATAGCTCGAAAAAATGTTGAAATGAAAGACTAGTTTTTGGACCATAACTTTAATTTTTATATTACACCTACCTTAGTTTATTACATATTTACGTAGCCCTCGCCGAGGCGCTTCTAACGACACCACTCACGTGCGGATAGCTCGAAAAAATGTTGAAATGAAAAACTAGTTTTTGGACCATAACTTTAATTTTTATATTACACCTACCTTAGTTTATTACATATTTAGCTAGCCCTCGCCGAGGCGCTTCTAACGACACCACTCACGTGCGGCTGGCTCGAAAAAATGTTGAAATGAAAAACTAGTTTTTGGACCATAACTTTAATTTTTATATTACACCTACCTTAGTTTACAACATATTTAGCTAGCCCTCGCCGAGGCGCTTCTAACGACACCACTCACGTGCGGATAGCTCGAAAAAATGTTGAAATGAAAAACTAGTTTTTGGACCATAACTTTAATTTTTATATTACACCTACCTTAGTTTATTACATATTTAGCTAGCCCTCGCCGAGGCGCTTCTAACGACACCACTCACGTGCGGAGAGCTCGAAAAAATGTTGAAATGAAAAACTAGTTTTTGGACCATAACTTTAATTTTTATATTACACCTACCTTAGTTTATTACATATTTACGTAGCCCTCGCCGAGGCGCTTCTAACGACACCACTCACGTGCGGATAGCTCGAAAAAATGTTGAAATGAAAAACTAGTTTTTGGACCATAACTTTAATTTTTATATTACACCTACCTTAGTTTATTACATATTTACGTAGCCCTCGCCGAGGCGCTTCTAACGACACCACTCACGTGCGGATAGCTCGAAAAAATGTTGAAATGAAAAACTAGTTTTTGGACCATAACTTTAATTTTTATATTACACCTACCTTTGTTTATTACATATTTAGCTAGCCCTCGCCGAGGCGCTTCTAACGACACCACTCACGTGCGGATAGCTCGAAAAAATGTTGAAATAAAAAACTAGTTTTTGGACCATAACTTTAATTTTTATATTACACCTACCTTAGTTTATTACATATTTAGCTAGCCCTCGCCGAGGCGCTTCTAACGACACCACTCACGTGCGGATAGCTCGAAAAAATGTTGAAATGAAAAACTAGTTTTTGGACCATAACTTTAATTTTTATATTACACCTACCTTAGTTTATTACATATTTACGTAGCCCTCGCCGAGGCGCTTCTAACGACACCACTCACGTGCGGATAGCTCGAAAAAATGTTGAAATGAAAAACTAGTTTTTGGACCATAACTTTAATTTTTATATTACACCTACCTTAGTTTATTACATATTTACGTAGCCCTCGCCGAGGCGCTTCTAACGACACCACTCACGTGCGGATAGCTCGAAAAAATGTTGAAATGAAAAACTAGTTTTTGGACCATAACTTTAATTTTTATATTACACCTACCTTAGTTTATTACATATTTACGTAGCCCTCGCCGAGGCGCTTCTAACGACACCACTCACGTGCGGTTAGCTCGAAAAAATGTTGAAATGAAAAACTAGTTTTTGGACCATAACTTTAATTTTTATATTACACCTACCTTAGTTTATTACATATTTACGTAGCCCTCGCCGAGGCGCTTCTAACGACACCACTCACGTGCGGATAGCTCGAAAAAATGTTGAAATGAAAGACTAGTTTTTGGACCATAACTTTAATTTTTATATTACACCTACCTTAGTTTATTACATATTTACGTAGCCCTCGCCGAGGCGCTTCTAACGACACCACTCACGTGCGGATAGCTCGAAAAAATGTTGAAATGAAAAACTAGTTTTTGGACCATAACTTTAATTTTTATATTACACCTACCTTAGTTTATTACATATTTAGCTAGCCCTCGCCGAGGCGCTTCTAACGACACCACTCACGTGCGGATAGCTCGAAAAAATGTTGAAATGAAAAACTAGTTTTTGGACCATAACTTTAATTTTTATATTACACCTACCTTAGTTTATTACATATTTAGCTAGCCCTCGCCGAGGCGCTTCTAACGACACCACTCACGTGCGGATAGCTCGAAAAAATGTTGAAATGAAAAACTAGTTTTTGGACCATAACTTTAATTTTTATATTACACCTACCTTAGTTTATTACATATTTAGCTAGCCCTCGCCGAGGCGCTTCTAACGACACCACTCACGTGCGGATAGCTCGAAAAAATGTTGAAATGAAAAACTAGTTTTTGGACCATAACTTTAATTTTTATATTACACCTACCTTAGTTTATTACATATTTAGCTAGCCCTCGCCGAGGCGCTTCTAACGACACCACTCACGTGCGGATAGCTCGAAAAAATGTTGAAATGAAAAACTAGTTTTTGGACCATAACTTTAATTTTTATATTACACCTACCTTAGTTTATTACATATTTAGCTAGCCCTCGCCGAGGCGCTTCTAACGACACCACTCACGTGCGGATAGCTCGAAAAAATGTTGAAATGAAAAACTAGTTTTTGGACCATAACTTTAATTTTTATATTACACCTACCTTAGTTTATTACATATTTAGCTAGCCCTCGCCGAGGCGCTTCTAACGACACCACTCACGTGCGTATAGCTCGAAAAAATGTTGTAATGAAAAACTAGTGTTTGGACCATAACTTTAATTTTTATATTACACCTACCTTAGTTTATTACATATTTAGCTAGCCCTCGCCGAGGCGCTTCTAACGACACCACTCACGTGCGGATAGCTCGAAAAAATGTTGAAATGAAAAACTAGTTTTTGGACCATAACTTTAATTTTTATATTACATCTACCTTAGTTTATAACATATTTAGCTAGCCCTCGCCGAGGCGCTTCTAACGACACCACTCACGTGCGGATAGCTCGAAAAAATGTTGAAATGAAAAACTAGTTTTTGGACCATAACTTTAATTTTTATATTACACCTACCTTAGTTTATTACATATTTAGCTAGCCCTCGCCGAGGCGCTTCTAACGACACCACTCACGTGCGGATAGCTCGAAAAAATGTTGAAATGAAAAACTAGTTTTTGGACCATAACTTTAATTTTTATATTACACCTACCTTAGTTTATTACATATTTACGTAGCCCTCGCCGAGGCGCTTCTAACGACACCACTCACGTGCGGATAGCTCGAAAAAATGTTGAAATGAAAAACTAGTTTTTGGACCATAACTTTAATTTTTATATTACACCTACCTTAGTTTATTACATATTTACGTAGCCCTCGCCGAGGCGCTTCTAACGACACCACTCACGTGCGGATAGCTCGAAAAAATGTTGAAATGAAAAACTAGTTTTTGGACCATAACTTTAATTTTTATATTACACCTACCTTAGTTTATTACATATTTACGTAGCCCTCGCCGAGGCGCTTCTAACGACACCACTCACGTGCGGATAGCTCGAAAAAATGTTGAAATGAAAAACTAGTTTTTGGACCATAACTTTAATTTTTATATTACACCTACCTTAGTTTATTACATATTTACGTAGCCCTCGCCGAGGCGCTTCTAACGACACCACTCACGTGCGGATAGCTCGAAAAAATGTTGAAATGAAAAACTAGTTTTTGGACCATAACTTTAATTTTTATATTACACCTACCTTAGTTTATTACATATTTAGCTAGCCCTCGCCGAGGCGCTTCTAACGACACCACTCACGTGCGGATAGCTCGAAAAAATGTTGAAATGAAAAACTAGTTTTTGGACCATAACTTTAATTTTTATATTACACCTACCTTAGTTTATTACATATTTAGCTAGCCCTCGCCGAGGCGCTTCTAACGACACCACTCACGTGCGGATAGCTCGAAAAAATGTTGAAATGAAAAACTAGTTTTTGGACCATAACTTTAATTTTTATATTACATCTACCTTAGTTTATAACATATTTAGCTAGCCCTCGCCGAGGCGCTTCTAACGACACCACTCACGTGCGGATAGCTCGAAAAAATGTTGAAATGAAAAACTAGTTTTTGGACCATAACTTTAATTTTTATATTACACCTACCTTAGTTTATTACATATTTACGTAGCCCTCGCCGAGGCGCTTCTAACGACACCACTCACGTGCGGATAGCTCGAAAAAATGTTGAAATGAAAAACTAGTTTTTGGACCATAACTTTAATTTTTATATTACACCTCCCTTAGTTTATTACATATTTAGCTAGCCCTCGCCGAGGCGCTTCTAACGACACCACTCACGTGCGGATAGCTCGAAAAAATGTTGAAATGAAAAACTAGTTTTTGGACCATAACTTTAATTTTTATATTACACCTACCTTAGTTTATTACATATTTAGCTAGCCCTCGCCGAGGCGCTTCTAACGACACCACTCACGTGCGGATAGCTCGAAAAAATGTTGAAATGAAAAACTAGTTTTTGGACCATAACTTTCATTTTTATATTACATCTACCTTAGTTTATAACATATTTAGCTAGCCCTCGCCGAGGCGCTTCTAACGACACCACTCACGTGCGGATAGCTCGAAAAAATGTTGAAATGAAAAACTAGTTTTTGGACCATAACTTTAATTTTTATATTACACCTACCTTAGTTTATAACATATTTAGCTAGCCCTCGCCGAGGCGCTTCTAACGACACCACTCACGTGCGGATAGCTCGAAAAAATGTTGAAATGAAAAACTAGTTTTTGGACCATAACTTTAATTTTTATATTACACCTACCTTAGTTTATTACATATTTACGTAGCCCTCGCCGAGGCGCTTCTAACGACACCACTCACGTGCGGATAGCTCGAAAAAATGTTGAAATGAAAAACTAGTTTTTGGACCATAACTTTAATTTTTATATTACACCTACCTTAGTTTATTACATATTTACGTAGCCCTCGCCGAGGCGCTTCTAACGACACCACTCACGTGCGGATAGCTCGAAAAAATGTTGAAATGAAAAACTAGTTTTTGGACCATAACTTTAATTTTTATATTACACCTACCTTAGTTTATTACATATTTACGTAGCCCTCGCCGAGGCGCTTCTAACGACACCACTCACGTGCGGATAGCTCGAAAAAATGTTGAAATGAAAAACTAGTTTTTGGACCATAACTTTAATTTTTATATTACACCTACCTTAGTTTATTACATATTTACGTAGCCCTCGCCGAGGCGCTTCTAACGACACCACTCACGTGCGGATAGCTCGAAAAAATGTTGAAATGAAAAACTAGTTTTTGGACCATAACTTTAATTTTTATATTACACCTACCTTAGTTTATAACATATTTAGCTAGCCCTCGCCGAGGCGCTTCTAACGACACCACTCACGTGCGGATAGCTCGAAAAAATGTTGAAATGAAAAACTAGTTTTTGGACCATAACTTTAATTTTTATATTACACCTACCTTAGTTTATAACATATTTAGCTAGCCCTCGCCGAGGCGCTTCTAACGACACCACTCACGTGCGGATAGCTCGAAAAAATGTTGAAATGAAAAACTAGTTTTTGGACCATAACTTTAATTTTTATATTACACCTACCTTAGTTTATTACATATTTACGTAGCCCTCGCCGAGGCGCTTCTAACGACACCACTCACGTGCGGATAGCTCGAAAAAATGTTGAAATGAAAAACTAGTTTTTGGACCATAACTTTAATTTTTATATTACACCTACCTTAGTTTATTACATATTTACGTAGCCCTCGCCGAGGCGCTTCTAACGACACCACTCACGTGCGGATAGCTCGAAAAAATGTTGAAATGAAAAACTAGTTTTTGGACCATAACTTTAATTTTTATATTACACCTACCTTAGTTTATTACATATTTACGTAGCCCTCGCCGAGGCGCTTCTAACGACACCACTCACGTGCGGATAGCTCGAAAAAATGTTGAAATGAAAAACTAGTTTTTGGACCATAACTTTAATTTTTATATTACACCTACCTTAGTTTATTACATATTTACGTAGCCCTCGCCGAGGCGCTTCTAACGACACCACTCACGTGCGGATAGCTCGAAAAAATGTTGAAATGAAAAACTAGTTTTTGGACCATAACTTTAATTTTTATATTACACCTACCTTAGTTTATTACATATTTAGCTAGCCCTCGCCGAGGCGCTTCTAACGACACCACTCACGTGCGGATAGCTCGAAAAAATGTTGAAATGAAAAACTAGTTTTTGGACCATAACTTTAATTTTTATATTACACCTACCTTAGTTTATTACATATTTACGTAGCCCTCGCCGAGGCGCTTCTAACGACACCACTCACGTGCGGATAGCTCGAAAAAATGTTGAAATGAAAAACTAGTTTTTGGACCATAACTTTAATTTTTATATTACACCTACCTTAGTTTATTACATATTTACGTAGCCCTCGCCGAGGCGCTTCTAACGACACCACTCACGTGCGGATAGCTCGAAAAAATGTTGAAATGAAAAACTAGTTTTTGGACCATAACTTTAATTTTTATATTACACCTACCTTAGTTTATTACATATTTACGTAGCCCTCGCCGAGGCGCTTCTAACGACACCACTCACGTGCGGATAGCTCGAAAAAATGTTGAAATGAAAAACTAGTTTTTGGACCATAACTTTAATTTTTATATTACACCTACCTTAGTTTATTACATATTTACGTAGCCCTCGCCGAGGCGCTTCTAACGACACCACTCACGTGCGGATAGCTCGAAAAAATGTTGAAATGAAAAACTAGTTTTTGAACCATAACTTTAATTTTTATATTACACCTACCTTAGTTTATTACATATTTAGCTAGCCCTCGCCGAGGCGCTTCTAACGACACCACTCACGTGCGGATAGCTCGAAAAAATGTTGAAATGAAAAACTAGTTTTTGGACCATAACTTTAATTTTTATATTACACCTACCTTAGTTTATAACATATTTAGCTAGCCCTCGCCGAGGCGCTTCTAACGACACCACTCACGTGCGGATAGCTCGAAAAAATGTTGAAATGAAAAACTAGTTTTTGGACCATAACTTTAATTTTTATATTACACCTACCTTAGTTTATTACATATTTAGCTAGCCCTCGCCGAGGCGCTTCTAACGACACCACTCACGTGCGGATAGCTCGAAAAAATGTTGAAATTAAAAACTAGTTTTTGGACCATAACTTTAATTTTTATATTACACCTACCTTAGTTTATTACATATTTACGTAGCCCTCGCCGAGGCGCTTCTAACGACACCACTCACGTGCGGATAGCTCGAAAAAATGTTGAAATGAAAAACTAGTTTTTGGACCATAACTTTAATTTTTATATTACACCTACCTTAGTTTATTACATATTTACGTAGCCCTCGCCGAGGCGCTTCTAACGACACCACTCACGTGCGGATAGCTCGAAAAAATGTTGAAATGAAAAACTAGTTTTTGGACCATAACTTTAATTTTTATATTACACCTACCTTAGTTTATTACATATTTACGTAGCCCTCGCCGAGGCGCTTCTAACGACACCACTCACGTGCGGATAGCTCGAAAAAATGTTGAAATGAAAAACTAGTTTTTGGACCATAACTTTAATTTTTATATTACACCTACCTTAGTTTATAACATATTTAGCTAGCCCTCGCCGAGGCGCTTCTAACGACACCACTCACGTGCGGATAGCTCGAAAAAATGTTGAAATGAAAAACTAGTTTTTGGACCATAACTTTAATTTTTATATTACACCTACCTTAGTTTATAACATATTTAGCTAGCCCTCGCCGAGGCGCTTCTAACGACACCACTCACGTGCGGATAGCTCGAAAAAATGTTGAAATGAAAAACTAGTTTTTGGACCATAACTTTAATTTTTATATTACACCTACCTTAGTTTATTACATATTTACGTAGCCCTCGCCGAGGCGCTTCTAACGACACCACTCACGTGCGGATAGCTCGAAAAAATGTTGAAATGAAAAACTAGTTTTTGGACCATAACTTTAATTTTTATATTACACCTACCTTAGTTTATTACATATTTACGTAGCCCTCGCCGAGGCGCTTCTAACGACACCACTCACGTGCGGATAGCTCGAAAAAATGTTGAAATGAAAAACTAGTTTTTGGACCATAACTTTAATTTTTATATTACACCTACCTTAGTTTATTACATATTTACGTAGCCCTCGCCGAGGCGCTTCTAACGACACCACTCACGTGCGGATAGCTCGAAAAAATGTTGAAATGAAAAACTAGTTTTTGGACCATAACTTTAATTTTTATATTACACCTACCTTAGTTTATTACATATTTACGTAGCCCTCGCCGAGGCGCTTCTAACGACACCACTCACGTGCGGATAGCTCGAAAAAATGTTGAAATGAAAAACTAGTTTTTGGACCATAACTTTAATTTTTATATTACACCTACCTTAGTTTATTACATATTTACGTAGCCCTCGCCGAGGCGCTTCTAACGACACCACTCACGTGCGGATAGCTCGAAAAAATGTTGAAATGAAAAACTAGTTTTTGGACCATAACTTTAATTTTTATATTACACCTACCTTAGTTTATTACATATTTACGTAGCCCTCGCCGAGGCGCTTCTAACGACACCACTCACGTGCGGATAGCTCGAAAAAATGTTGAAATGAAAAACTAGTTTTTGGACCATAACTTTAATTTTTATATTACACCTACCTTAGTTTATTACATATTTACGTAGCCCTCGCCGAGGCGCTTCTAACGACACCACTCACGTGCGGATAGCTCGAAAAAATGTTGAAATGAAAAACTAGTTTTTGGACCATAACTTTAATTTTTATATTACACCTACCTTAGTTTATTACATATTTACGTAGCCCTCGCCGAGGCGCTTCTAACGACACCACTCACGTGCGGATAGCTCGAAAAAATGTTGAAATGAAAAACTAGTTTTTGGACCATAACTTTAATTTTTATATTACACCTACCTTAGTTTATTACATATTTACGTAGCCCTCGCCGAGGCGCTTCTAACGACACCACTCACGTGCGGATAGCTCGAAAAAATGTTGAAATGAAAAACTAGTTTTTGGACCATAACTTTAATTTTTATATTACACCTACCTTAGTTTATTACATATTTAGCTAGCCCTCGCCGAGGCGCTTCTAACGACACCACTCACGTGCGGATAGCTCGAAAAAATGTTGAAATGAAAAACTAGTTTTTGGACCATAACTTTAATTTTTATATTACACCTACCTTAGTTTATTACATATTTAGCTAGCCCTCGCCGAGGCGCTTCTAACGACACCACTCACGTGCGGATAGCTCGAAAAAATGTTGAAATGAAAAACTAGTTTTTGGACCATAACTTTAATTTTTATATTACATCTACCTTAGTTTATAACATATTTAGCTAGCCCTCGCCGAGGCGCTTCTAACGACACCACTCACGTGCGGATAGCTCGAAAAAATGTTGAAATGAAAAACTAGTTTTTGGACCATAACTTTAATTTTTATATTACACCTACCTTAGTTTATTACATATTTACGTAGCCCTCGCCGAGGCGCTTCTAACGACACCACTCACGTGCGGATAGCTCGAAAAAATGTTGAAATGAAAAACTAGTTTTTGGACCATAACTTTAATTTTTATATTACACCTACCTTAGTTTATTACATATTTAGCTAGCCCTCGCCGAGGCGCTTCTAACGACACCACTCACGTGCGGATAGCTCGAAAAAATGTTGAAATGAAAAACTAGTTTTTGGACCATAACTTTCATTTTTATATTACATCTACCTTAGTTTATAACATATTTAGCTAGCCCTCGCCGAGGCGCTTCTAACGACACCACTCACGTCCGGATAGCTCGAAAAAATGTTGAAATGAAAAACTAGTTTTTGGACCATAACTTTAATTTTTATATTACACCTACCTTAGTTTATAACATATTTAGCTAGCCCTCGCCGAGGCGCTTCTAACGACACCACTCACGTGCGGATAGCTCGAAAAAATGTTGAAATGAAAAACTAGTTTTTGGACCATAACTTTAATTTTTATATTACACCTACCTTAGTTTATTACATATTTACGTAGCCCTCGCCGAGGCGCTTCTAACGACACCACTCACGTGCGGATAGCTCGAAAAAATGTTGAAATGAAAAACTAGTTTTTGGACCATAACTTTAATTTTTATATTACACCTACCTTAGTTTATTACATATTTACGTAGCCCTCGCCGAGGCGCTTCTAACGACACCACTCACGTGCGGATAGCTCGAAAAAATGTTGAAATGAAAAACTAGTTTTTGGACCATAACTTTAATTTTTATATTACACCTACCTTAGTTTATTACATATTTACGTAGCCCTCGCCGAGGCGCTTCTAACGACACCACTCACGTGCGGATAGCTCGAAAAAATGTTGAAATGAAAAACTAGTTTTTGGACCATAACTTTAATTTTTATATTACACCTACCTTAGTTTATTACATATTTACGTAGCCCTCGCCGAGGCGCTTCTAACGACACCACTCACGTGCGGATAGCTCGAAAAAATGTTGAAATGAAAAACTAGTTTTTGGACCATAACTTTAATTTTTATATTACACCTACCTTAGTTTATTACATATTTAGCTAGCCCTCGCCGAGGCGCTTCTAACGACACCACTCACGTGCGGATAGCTCGAAAAAATGTTGAAATGAAAAACTAGTTTTTGGACCATAACTTTAATTTTTATATTACACCTACCTTAGTTTATTACATATTTAGCTAGCCCTCGCCGAGGCGCTTCTAACGACACCACTCACGTGCGGATAGCTCGAAAAAATGTTGAAATGAAAAACTAGTTTTTGGACCATAACTTTAATTTTTATATTACATCTACCTTAGTTTATAACATATTTAGCTAGCCCTCGCCGAGGCGCTTCTAACGACACCACTCACGTGCGGATAGCTCGAAAAAATGTTGAAATGAAAAACTAGTTTTTGGACCATAACTTTAATTTTTATATTACACCTACCTTAGTTTATTACATATTTACGTAGCCCTCGCCGAGGCGCTTCTAACGACACCACTCACGTGCGGATAGCTCGAAAAAATGTTGAAATGAAAAACTAGTTTTTGGACCATAACTTTAATTTTTATATTACACCTACCTTAGTTTATTACATATTTAGCTAGCCCTCGCCGAGGCGCTTCTAACGACACCACTCACGTGCGGATAGCTCGAAAAAATGTTGAAATGAAAAACTAGTTTTTGGACCATAACTTTAATTTTTATATTACACCTACCTTAGTTTATTACATATTTAGCTAGCCCTCGGCGAGGCGCTTCTAACGACACCACTCACGTGCGGATAGCTCGAAAAAATGTTGAAATGAAAAACTAGTTTTTGGACCATAACTTTAATTTTTATATTACACCTACCTTAGTTTATTACATATTTACGTAGCCCTCGCCGAGGCGCTTCTAACGACACCACTCACGTGCGGATAGCTCGAAAAAATGTTGAAATGAAAAACTAGTTTTTGGACCATAACTTTAATTTTTATATTACACCTACCTTAGTTTATTACATATTTACGTAGCCCTCGCCGAGGCGCTTCTAACGACACCACTCACGTGCGGATAGCTCGAAAAAATGTTGAAATGAAAAACTAGTTTTTGGACCATAACTTTAATTTTTATATTACACCTACCTTAGTTTATGACATATTTACGTAGCCCTCGCCGAGGCGCTTCTAACGACACCACTCACGTGCGGATAGCTCGAAAAAATGTTGAAATGAAAAACTAGTTTTTGGACCATAACTTTAATTTTTATATTACACCTACCTTAGTTTATTACATATTTACGTAGCCCTCGCCGAGGCGCTTCTAACGACACCACTCACGTGCGGATAGCTCGAAAAAATGTTGAAATGAAAAACTAGTTTTTGGACCATAACTTTAATTTTTATATTACACCTACCTTAGTTTATTACATATTTACGTAGCCCTCGCCGAGGCGCTTCTAACGACACCACTCACGTGCGGATAGCTCGAAAAAATGTTGAAATGAAAAACTAGTTTTTGGACCATAACTTTAATTTTTATATTACACCTACCTTAGTTTATTACATATTTAGCTAGCCCTCGCCGAGGCGCTTCTAACGACACCACTCACGTGCGGATAGCTCGAAAAAATGTTGAAATGAAAAACTAGTTTTTGGACCATAACTTTAATTTTTATATTACACCTACCTTAGTTTATTACATATTTACGTAGCCCTCGCCGAGGCGCTTCTAACGACACCACTCACGTGCGGATAGCTCGAAAAAATGTTGAAATGAAAAACTAGTTTTTGGACCATAACTTTAATTTTTATATTACACCTACCTTAGTTTATTACATATTTAGCTAGCCCTCGCCAAGGCGCTTCTAACGACACCACTCACGTGCGGATAGCTCGAAAAAATGTTGAAATGAAAAACTAGTTTTTGGACCATAACTTTAATTTTTATATTACACCTACCTTAGTTTATTACATATTTACGTAGCCCTCGCCGAGGCGCTTCTAACGACACCACTCACGTGCGGATAGCTCGAAAAAATGTTGAAATGAAAAACTAGTTTTTGGACCATAACTTTAATTTTTATATTACACCTACCTTAGTTTATTACATATTTAGCTAGCCCTCGCCGAGGCGCTTCTAACGACACCACTCACGTGCGGATAGCTCGAAAAAATGTTGAAATGAAAAACTAGTTTTTGGACCATAACTTTAATTTTTATATTACACCTACCTTAGTTTATTACATATTTACGTAGCCCTCGCCGAGGCGCTTCTAACGACACCACTCACGTGCGGATAGCTCGAAAAAATGTTGAAATGAAAAACTAGTTTTTGGACCATAACTTTAATTTTTATATTACACCTACCTTAGTTTATTACATATTTACGTAGCCCTCGCCGAGGCGCTTCTAACGACACCACTCACGTGCGGATAGCTCGAAAAAATGTTGAAATGAAAAACTAGTTTTTGGACCATAACTTTAATTTTTATATTACACCTACCTTAGTTTATTACATATTTACGTAGCCCTCGCCGAGGCGCTTCTAACGACACCACTCACGTGCGGATAGCTCGAAAAAATGTTGAAATGAAAAACTAGTTTTTGGACCATAACTTTAATTTTTATATTACACCTACCTTAGTTTATTACATATTTACGTAGCCCTCGCCGAGGCGCTTCTAACGACACCACTCACGTGCGGATAGCTCGAAAAAATGTTGAAATGAAAGACTAGTTTTTGGACCATAACTTTAATTTTTATATTACACCTACCTTAGTTTATTACATATTTACGTAGCCCTCGCCGAGGCGCTTCTAACGACACCACTCACGTGCGGATAGCTCGAAAAAATGTTGAAATGAAAAACTAGTTTTTGGACCATAACTTTAATTTTTATATTACACCTACCTTAGTTTATTACATATTTAGCTAGCCCTCGCCGAGGCGCTTCTAACGACACCACTCACGTGCGGATAGCTCGAAAAAATGTTGAAATGAAAAACTAGTTTTTGGACCATAACTTTAATTTTTATATTACACCTACCTTAGTTTATTACATATTTACGTAGCCCTCGCCGAGGCGCTTCTAACGACACCACTCACGTGCGGATAGCTCGAAAAAATGTTGAAATGAAAAACTAGTTTTTGGACCATAACTTTAATTTTTATATTACACCTACCTTAGTTTATTACATATTTACGTAGCCCTCGCCGAGGCGCTTCTAACGACACCACTCACGTGCGGATAGCTCGAAAAAATGTTGAAATGAAAAACTAGTTTTTGGACCATAACTTTAATTTTTATATTACACCTACCTTAGTTTATTACATATTTACGTAGCCCTCGCCGAGGCGCTTCTAACGACACCACTCACGTGCGGATAGCTCGAAAAAATGTTGTAATGAAAAACTAGTTTTTGGACCATAACTTTAATTTTTATATTACACCTACCTTAGTTTATTACATATTTAGCTAGCCCTCGCCGAGGCGCTTCTAACGACACCACTCACGTGCGGATAGCTCGAAAAAATGTTGAAATGAAAAACTAGTTTTTGGACCATAACTTTAATTTTTATATTACACCTACCTTAGTTTATTACATATTTACGTAGCCCTCGCCGAGGCGCTTCTAACGACACCACTCACGTGCGGATAGCTCGAAAAAATGTTGAAATGAAAAACTAGTTTTTGGACCATAACTTTAATTTTTATATTACACCTACCTTAGTTTATTACATATTTACGTAGCCCTCGCCGAGGCGCTTCTAACGACACCACTCACGTGCGGATAGCTCGAAAAAATGTTGAAATGAAAAACTAGTTTTTGGACCATAACTTTAATTTTTATATTACACCTACCTTAGTTTATTACATATTTAGCTAGCCCTCGCCGAGGCGCTTCTAACGACACCACTCACGTGCGGATAGCTCGAAAAAATGTTGAAATGAAAAACTAGTTTTTGGACCATAACTTTCATTTTTATATTACATCTACCTTAGTTTATTACATATTTAGCTAGCCCTCGCCGAGGCGCTTCTAACGACACCACTCACGTGCGGATAGCTCGAAAAAATGTTGAAATGAAAAACTAGTTTTTGGACCATAACTTTAATTTTTATATTACACCTACCTTAGTTTATTACATATTTAGCTAGCCCTCGCCGAGGCGCTTCTAACGACACCACTCACGTGCGGATAGCTCGAAAAAATGTTGAAATGAAAAACTAGTTTTTGGACCATAACTTTAATTTTTATATTACACCTACCTTAGTTTATTACATATTTAGCTAGCCCTCGCCGAGGCGCTTCTAACGACACCACTCACGTGCGGATAGCTCGAAAAAATGTTGAAATGAAAAACTAGTTTTTGGACCATAACTTTAATTTTTATATTACACCTACCTTAGTTTATTACATATTTACGTAGCCCTCGCCGAGGCGCTTCTAACGACACCACTCACGTGCGGATAGCTCGAAAAAATGTTGAAATGAAAGACTAGTTTTTGGACCATAACTTTAATTTTTATATTACACCTACCTTAGTTTATTACATATTTACGTAGCCCTCGCCGAGGCGCTTCTAACGACACCACTCACGTGCGGATAGCTCGAAAAAATGTTGAAATGAAAAACTAGTTTTTGGACCATAACTTTAATTTTTATATTACACCTACCTTAGTTTATTACATATTTAGCTAGCCCTCGCCGAGGCGCTTCTAACGACACCACTCACGTGCGGATAGCTCGAAAAAATGTTGAAATGAAAAACTAGTTTTTGGACCATAACTTTAATTTTTATATTACACCTACCTTAGTTTATTACATATTTACGTAGCCCTCGCCGAGGCGCTTCTAACGACACCACTCACGTGCGGATAGCTCGAAAAAATGTTGAAATGAAAAACTAGTTTTTGGACCATAACTTTAATTTTTATATTACACCTACCTTAGTTTATTACATATTTACGTAGCCCTCGCCGAGGCGCTTCTAACGACACCACTCACGTGCGGATAGCTCGAAAAAATGTTGAAATGAAAAACTAGTTTTTGGACCATAACTTTAATTTTTATATTACACCTACCTTAGTTTATTACATATTTACGTAGCCCTCGCCGAGGCGCTTCTAACGACACCACTCACGTGCGGATAGCTCGAAAAAATGTTGTAATGAAAAACTAGTTTTTGGACCATAACTTTAATTTTTATATTACACCTACCTTAGTTTATTACATATTTACGTAGCCCTCGCCGAGGCGCTTCTAACGACACCACTCACGTGCGGATAGCTCGAAAAAATGTTGAAATGAAAAACTAGTTTTTGGACCATAACTTTAATTTTTATATTACACCTACCTTAGTTTATTACATATTTACGTAGCCCTCGCCGAGGCGCTTCTAACGACACCACTCACGTGCGGATAGCTCGAAAAAATGTTGAAATGAAAAACTAGTTTTTGGACCATAACTTTAATTTTTATATTACACCTACCTTAGTTTATTACATATTTACGTAGCCCTCGCCGAGGCGCTTCTAACGACACCACTCACGTGCGGATAGCTCGAAAAAATGTTGAAATGAAAAACTAGTTTTTGGACCATAACTTTAATTTTTATATTACACCTACCTTAGTTTATTACATATTTAGCTAGCCCTCGCCGAGGCGCTTCTAACGACACCACTCACGTGCGGATAGCTCGAAAAAATGTTGAAATGAAAAACTAGTTTTTGGACCATAACTTTCATTTTTATATTACATCTACCTTAGTTTATTACATATTTAGCTAGCCCTCGCCGAGGCGCTTCTAACGACACCACTCACGTGCGGATAGCTCGAAAAAATGTTGAAATGAAAAACTAGTTTTTGGACCATAACTTTAATTTTTATATTACACCTACCTTAGTTTATTACATATTTAGCTAGCCCTCGCCGAGGCGCTTCTAACGACACCACTCACGTGCGGATAGCTCGAAAAAATGTTGAAATGAAAAACTAGTTTTTGGACCATAACTTTAATTTTTATATTACACCTACCTTAGTTTATTACATATTTAGCTAGCCCTCGCCGAGGCGCTTCTAACGACACCACTCACGTGCGGATAGCTCGAAAAAATGTTGAAATGAAAAACTAGTTTTTGGACCATAACTTTAATTTTTATATTACATTTACACCTACCTTAGTTTATTACATATTTAGCTAGCCCTCGCCGAGGCGCTTCTAACGACACCACTCACGTGCGGATAGCTCGAAAAAATGTTGAAATGAAAAACTAGTTTTTGGACCATAACTTTAATTTTTATATTACACCTACCTTAGTTTATTACATATTTAGCTAGCCCTCGCCGAGGCGCTTCTAACGACACCACTCACGTGCGGATAGCTCGAAAAAATGTTGAAATGAAAAACTAGTTTTTGGACCATAACTTTAATTTTTATATTACACCTACCTTAGTTTATTACATATTTAGCTAGCCCTCGCCGAGGCGCTTCTAACGACACCACTCACGTGCGTATAGCTCGAAAAAATGTTGTAATGAAAAACTAGTGTTTGGACCATAACTTTAATTTTTATATTACACCTACCTTAGTTTATTACATATTTAGCTAGCCCTCGCCGAGGCGCTTCTAACGACACCACTCACGTGCGAATAGCTCGAAAAAATTTTGAAATGAAAAACTAGTTTTTGGACCATAACTTTAATTTTTATATTACACCTACCTTAGTTTATTACATATTTAGCTAGCCCTCGCCGAGGCGCTTCTAACGACACCACTCACGTGCGGATAGCTCGAAAAAATGTTGAAATGAAAAACTAGTTTTTGGACCATAACTTTAATTTTTATATTACACCTACCTTAGTTTATAACATATTTAGCTAGCCCTCGCCGAGGCGCTTCTAACAACACCACTCACGTGCGGATAGCTCGAAAAAATGTTGAAATGAAAAACTAGTTTTTGGACCATAACTTTAATTTTTATATTACACCTACCTTAGTTTATTACATATTTACGTAGCCCTCGCCGAGGCGCTTCTAACGACACCACTCACGTGCGGATAGCTCGAAAAAATGTTGAAATGAAAAACTAGTTTTTGGACCATAACTTTAATTTTTATATTACACCTACCTTAGTTTATTACATATTTACGTAGCCCTCGCCGAGGCGCTTCTAACGACACCACTCACGTGCGGATAGCTCGAAAAAATGTTGAAATGAAAAACTAGTTTTTGGACCATAACTTTAATTTTTATATTACACCTACCTTAGTTTATTACATATTTACGTAGCCCTCGCCGAGGCGCTTCTAACGACACCACTCACGTGCGGATAGCTCGAAAAAATGTTGAAATGAAAAACTAGTTTTTGGACCATAACTTTAATTTTTATATTACACCTACCTTAGTTTATTACATATTTACGTAGCCCTCGCCGAGGCGCTTCTAACGACACCACTCACGTGCGGATAGCTCGAAAAAATGTTGAAATGAAAAACTAGTTTTTGGACCATAACTTTAATTTTTATATTACACCTACCTTAGTTTATTACATATTTACGTAGCCCTCGCCGAGGCGCTTCTAACGACACCACTCACGTGCGGATAGCTCGAAAAAATGTTGAAATGAAAAACTAGTTTTTGGACCATAACTTTAATTTTTATATTACACCTACCTTAGTTTATTACATATTTACGTAGCCCTCGCCGAGGCGCTTCTAACGACACCACTCACGTGCGGATAGCTCGAAAAAATGTTGAAATGAAAAACTAGTTTTTGGACCATAACTTTAATTTTTATATTACACCTACCTTAGTTTATTACATATTTACGTAGCCCTCGCCGAGGCGCTTCTAACGACACCACTCACGTGCGGATAGCTCGAAAAAATGTTGAAATGAAAAACTAGTTTTTGGACCATAACTTTAATTTTTATATTACACCTACCTTAGTTTATTACATATTTACGTAGCCCTTGCCGAGGCGCTTCTAACGACACCACTCACGTGCGGATAGCTCGAAAAAATGTTGAAATGAAAAACTAGTTTTTGGACCATAACTTTAATTTTTATATTACACCTACCTTAGTTTATTACATATTTACGTAGCCCTCGCCGAGGCGCTTCTAACGACACCACTCACGTGCGGATAGCTCGAAAAAATGTTGAAATGAAAAACTAGTTTTTGGACCATAACTTTAATTTTTATATTACACCTACCTTAGTTTATTACATATTTACGTAGCCCTCGCCGAGGCGCTTCTAACGACACCACTCACGTGCGGATAGCTCGAAAAAATGTTGAAATGAAAAACTAGTTTTTGGACCATAACTTTAATTTTTATATTACACCTACCTTAGTTTATTACATATTTACGTAGCCCTCGCCGAGGCGCTTCTAACGACACCACTCACGTGCGGATAGCTCGAAAAAATGTTGAAATGAAAAACTAGTTTTTGGACCATAACTTTAATTTTTATATTACACCTACCTTAGTTTATTACATATTTACGTAGCCCTCGCCGAGGCGCTTCTAACGACACCACTCACGTGCGGATAGCTCGAAAAAATGTTGAAATGAAAAACTAGTTTTTGGACCATAACTTTAATTTTTATATTACACCTACCTTAGTTTATTACATATTTAGCTAGCCCTCGCCGAGGCGCTTCTAACGACACCACTCACGTGCGGATAGCTCGAAAAAATGTTGAAATGAAAAACTAGTTTTTGGACCATAACTTTAATTTTTATATTACTTCTACCTTAGTTTATTACATATTTACGTAGCCCTCGCCGAGGCGCTTCTAACGACACCACTCACGTGCGGATAGCTCGAAAAAATGTTGAAATGAAAAACTAGTTTTTGGACCATAACTTTAATTTTTATATTACACCTACCTTAGTTTATTACATATTTACGTAGCCCTCGCCGAGGCGCTTCTAACGACACCACTCACGTGCGGATAGCTCGAAAAAATGTTGAAATGAAAAACTAGTTTTTGGACCATAACTTTAATTTTTATATTACACCTACCTTAGTTTATTACATATTTACGTAGCCCTCGCCGAGGCGCTTCTAACGACACCACTCACGTGCGGATAGCTCGAAAAAATGTTGAAATGAAAAACTAGTTTTTGGACCATAACTTTAATTTTTATATTACACCTACCTTAGTTTATTACATATTTACGTAGCCCTCGCCGAGGCGCTTCTAACGACACCACTCACGTGCGGATAGCTCGAAAAAATGTTGAAATGAAAGACTAGTTTTTGGACCATAACTTTAATTTTTATATTACACCTACCTTAGTTTATTACATATTTACGTAGCCCTCGCCGAGGCGCTTCTAACGACACCACTCACGTGCGGATAGCTCGAAAAAATGTTGAAATGAAAAACTAGTTTTTGGACCATAACTTTAATTTTTATATTACACCTACCTTAGTTTATTACATATTTAGCTAGCCCTCGCCGAGGCGCTTCTAACGACACCACTCACGTGCGGATAGCTCGAAAAAATGTTGAAATGAAAAACTAGTTTTTGGACCATAACTTTAATTTTTATATTACACCTACCTTAGTTTATTACATATTTACGTAGCCCTCGCCGAGGCGCTTCTAACGACACCACTCACGTGCGGATAGCTCGAAAAAATGTTGAAATGAAAGACTAGTTTTTGGACCATAACTTTAATTTTTATATTACACCTACCTTAGTTTATTACATATTTACGTAGCCCTCGCCGAGGCGCTTCTAACGACACCACTCACGTGCGGATAGCTCGAAAAAATGTTGAAATGAAAAACTAGTTTTTGGACCATAACTTTAATTTTTATATTACACCTACCTTAGTTTATTACATATTTAGCTAGCCCTCGCCGAGGCGCTTCTAACGACACCACTCACGTGTGGATAGCTCGAAAAAATGTTGAAATGAAAAACTAGTTTTTGGACCATAACTTTAATTTTTATATTACTTCTACCTTAGTTTATTACATATTTACGTAGCCCTCGCCGAGGCGCTTCTAACGACACCACTCACGTGCGGATAGCTCGAAAAAATGTTGAAATGAAAAACTAGTTTTTGGACCATAACTTTAATTTTTATATTACACCTACCTTAGTTTATTACATATTTACGTAGCCCTCGCCGAGGCGCTTCTAACGACACCACTCACGTGCGGATAGCTCGAAAAAATGTTGAAATGAAAAACTAGTTTTTGGACCATAACTTTAATTTTTATATTACACCTACCTTAGTTTATTACATATTTACGTAGCCCTCGCCGAGGCGCTTCTAACGACACCACTCACGTGCGGATAGCTCGAAAAAATGTTGAAATGAAAAACTAGTTTTTGGACCATAACTTTAATTTTTATATTACACCTACCTTAGTTTATTACATATTTACGTAGCCCTCGCCGAGGCGCTTCTAACGACACCACTCACGTGCGGATAGCTCGAAAAAATGTTGAAATGAAAGACTAGTTTTTGGACCATAACTTTAATTTTTATATTACACCTACCTTAGTTTATTACATATTTACGTAGCCCTCGCCGAGGCGCTTCTAACGACACCACTCACGTGCGGATAGCTCGAAAAAATGTTGAAATGAAAAACTAGTTTTTGGACCATAACTTTAATTTTTATATTACACCTACCTTAGTTTATTACATATTTAGCTAGCCCTCGCCGAGGCGCTTCTAACGACACCACTCACGTGCGGATAGCTCGAAAAAATGTTGAAATGAAAAACTAGTTTTTGGACCATAACTTTAATTTTTATATTACACCTACCTTAGTTTATGACATATTTACGTAGCCCTCGCCGAGGCGCTTCTAACGACACCACTCACGTGCGGATAGCTCGAAAAAATGTTGAAATGAAAAACTAGTTTTTGGACCATAACTTTAATTTTTATATTACACCTACCTTAGTTTATTACATATTTACGTAGCCCTCGCCGAGGCGCTTCTAACGACACCACTCACGTGCGGATAGCTCGAAAAAATGTTGAAATGAAAAACTAGTTTTTGGACCATAACTTTAATTTTTATATTACACCTACCTTAGTTTATTACATATTTACGTAGCCCTCGCCGAGGCGCTTCTAACGACACCACTCACGTGCGGATAGCTCGAAAAAATGTTGAAATGAAAAACTAGTTTTTGGACCATAACTTTAATTTTTATATTACACCTACCTTAGTTTATTACATATTTACGTAGCCCTCGCCGAGGCGCTTCTAACGACACCACTCACGTGCGGATAGCTCGAAAAAATGTTGAAATGAAAAACTAGTTTTTGGACCATAACTTTAATTTTTATATTACACCTACCTTAGTTTATTACATATTTACGTAGCCCTCGCCGAGGCGCTTCTAACGACACCACTCACGTGCGGATAGCTCGAAAAAATGTTGAAATGAAAAACTAGTTTTTGGACCATAACTTTAATTTTTATATTACACCTACCTTAGTTTATTACATATTTACGTAGCCCTCGCCGAGGCGCTTCTAACGACACCACTCACGTGCGGATAGCTCGAAAAAATGTTGAAATGAAAAACTAGTTTTTGGACCATAACTTTAATTTTTATATTACACCTACCTTAGTTTATTACATATTTACGTAGCCCTCGCCGAGGCGCTTCTAACGACACCACTCACGTGCGGATAGCTCGAAAAAATGTTGAAATGAAAAACTAGTTTTTGGACCATAACTTTAATTTTTATATTACACCTACCTTAGTTTATTACATATTTACGTAGCCCTCGCCGAGGCGCTTCTAACGACACCACTCACGTGCGGATAGCTCGAAAAAATGTTGAAATGAAAAACTAGTTTTTGGACCATAACTTTAATTTTTATATTACACCTACCTTAGTTTATTACATATTTACGTAGCCCTCGCCGAGGCGCTTCTAACGACACCACTCACGTGCGGATAGCTCGAAAAAATGTTGAAATGAAAAACTAGTTTTTGGACCATAACTTTAATTTTTATATTACACCTACCTTAGTTTATTACATATTTAGCTAGCCCTCGCCGAGGCGCTTCTAACGACACCACTCACGTGCGGATAGCTCGAAAAAATGTTGAAATGAAAAACTAGTTTTTGGACCATAACTTTAATTTTTATATTACACCTACCTTAGTTTATTACATATTTAGCTAGCCCTCGCCGAGGCGCTTCTAACGACACCACTCACGTGCGGATAGCTCGAAAAAATGTTGAAATGAAAAACTAGTTTTTGGACCATAACTTTAATTTTTATATTACACCTACCTTAGTTTATTACATATTTAGCTAGCCCTCGCCGAGGCGCTTCTAACGAAACCACTCACGTGCGGATAGCTCGAAAAAATGTTGTAATGAAAAACTAGTTTTTGGACCATAACTTTAATTTTTATATTACACCTACCTTAGTTTATTACATATTTAGCTAGCCCTCGCCGAGGCGCTTCTAACGACACCACTCACGTGCGGATAGCTCGAAAAAATGTTGAAATGAAAAACTAGTTTTTGGACCATAACTTTAATTTTTATATTACACCTACCTTAGTTTATTACATATTTAGCTAGCCCTCGCCGAGGCGCTTCTAACGACACCACTCACGTGCGGATAGCTCGAAAAAATGTTGAAATGAAAAACTAGTTTTTGGACCATAACTTTAATTTTTATATTACACCTACCTTAGTTTATTACATATTTAGCTAGCCCTCGCCGAGGCGCTTCTAACGACACCACTCACGTGCGGATAGCTCGAAAAAATGTTGAAATGAAAAACTAGTTTTTGGACCATAACTTTAATTTTTATATTACATTTACACCTACCTTAGTTTATTACATATTTAGCTAGCCCTCGCCGAGGCGCTTCTAACGACACCACTCACGTGCGGATAGCTCGAAAAAATGTTGAAATGAAAAACTAGTTTTTGGACCATAACTTTAATTTTTATATTACACCTACCTTAGTTTATTACATATTTACGTAGCCCTCGCCGAGGCGCTTCTAACGACACCACTCACGTGCGGATAGCTCGAAAAAATGTTGAAATGAAAAACTAGTTTTTGGACCATAACTTTAATTTTTATATTACACCTACCTTAGTTTATTACATATTTACGTAGCCCTCGCCGAGGCGCTTCTAACGACACCACTCACGTGCGGATAGCTCGAAAAAATGTTGAAATGAAAAACTAGTTTTTGGACCATAACTTTAATTTTTATATTACACCTACCTTAGTTTATTACATATTTAGCTAGCCCTCGCCGAGGCGCTTCTAACGACACCACTCACGTGCGGATAGCTCGAAAAAATGTTGAAATGAAAAACTAGTTTTTGGACCATAACTTTAATTTTTATATTACACCTACCTTAGTTTATTACATATTTACGTAGCCCTCGCCGAGGCGCTTCTAACGACACCACTCACGTGCGGATAGCTCGAAAAAATGTTGAAATGAAAAACTAGTTTTTGGACCATAACTTTAATTTTTATATTACACCTACCTTAGTTTATTACATATTTACGTAGCCCTCGCCGAGGCGCTTCTAACGACACCACTCACGTGCGGATAGCTCGAAAAAATGTTGAAATGAAAAACTAGTTTTTGGACCATAACTTTAATTTTTATATTACACGTACCTTAGTTTATTACATATTTACGTAGCCCTCGCCGAGGCGCTTCTAACGACACCACTCACGTGCGGATAGCTCGAAAAAATGTTGAAATGAAAAACTAGTTTTTGGACCATAACTTTAATTTTTATATTACACCTACCTTTGTTTATTACATATTTAGCTAGCCCTCGCCGAGGCGCTTCTAACGACACCACTCACGTGCGGATAGCTCGAAAAAATGTTGAAATGAAAAACTAGTTTTTGGACCATAACTTTAATTTTTATATTACACCTACCTTAGTTTATTACATATTTAGCTAGCCCTCGCCGAGGCGCTTCTAACGACACCACTCACGTGCGGATAGCTTGAAAAAATGTTGAAATGAAAAACTAGTTTTTGGACCATAACTTTAATTTTTATATTACACCTACCTTAGTTTATTACATATTTACGTAGCCCTCGCCGAGGCGCTTCTAACGACACCACTCACGTGCGGATAGCTCGAAAAAATGTTGAAATGAAAAACTAGTTTTTGGACCATAACTTTAATTTTTATATTACACCTACCTTAGTTTATTACATATTTACGTAGCCCTCGCCGAGGCGCTTCTAACGACACCACTCACGTGCGGATAGCTCGAAAAAATGTTGAAATGAAAAACTAGTTTTTGAACCATAACTTTAATTTTTATATTACACCTACCTTAGTTTATTACATATTTAGCTAGCCCTCGCCGAGGCGCTTCTAACGACACCACTCACGTGCGGATAGCTCGAAAAAATGTTGAAATGAAAAACTAGTTTTTATACCATAACTTTAATTTTTATATTACACCTACCTTAGTTTATTACATATTTACGTAGCCCTCGCCGAGGCGCTTCTAACGACACCACTCACGTGCGGATAGCTCGAAAAAATGTTGAAATGAAAAACTAGTTTTTGGACCATAACTTTAATTTTTATATTACACCTACCTTAGTTTATTACATATTTACGTAGCCCTCGCCGAGGCGCTTCTAACGACACCACTCACGTGCGGATAGCTCGAAAAAATGTTGAAATGAAAAACTAGTTTTTGGACCATAACTTTAATTTTTATATTACACGTACCTTAGTTTATTACATATTTACGTAGCCCTCGCCGAGGCGCTTCTAACGACACCACTCACGTGCGGATAGCTCGAAAAAATGTTGAAATGAAAAACTAGTTTTTGGACCATAACTTTAATTTTTATATTACACCTACCTTAGTTTATTACATATTTACGTAGCCCTCGCCGAGGCGCTTCTAACGACACCACTCACGTGCGGATAGCTCGAAAAAATGTTGAAATGAAAAACTAGTTTTTGGACCATAACTTTAATTTTTATATTACACCTACCTTAGTTTATTACATATTTAGCTAGCCCTCGCCGAGGCGCTTCTAACGACACCACTCACGTGCGGATAGCTTGAAAAAATGTTGAAATGAAAAACTAGTTTTTGGACCATAACTTTAATTTTTATATTACACCTACCTTAGTTTATTACATATTTACGTAGCCCTCGCCGAGGCGCTTCTAACGACACCACTCACGTGCGGATAGCTCGAAAAAATGTTGAAATGAAAAACTAGTTTTTGGACCATAACTTTAATTTTTATATTACACCTACCTTAGTTTATTACATATTTACGTAGCCCTCGCCGAGGCGCTTCTAACGACACCACTCACGTGCGGATAGCTCGAAAAAATGTTGAAATGAAAAACTAGTTTTTGAACCATAACTTTAATTTTTATATTACACCTACCTTAGTTTATTACATATTTAGCTAGCCCTCGCCGAGGCGCTTCTAACGACACCACTCACGTGCGGATAGCTCGAAAAAATGTTGAAATGAAAAACTAGTTTTTATACCATAACTTTAATTTTTATATTACACCTACCTTAGTTTATTACATATTTACGTAGCCCTCGCCGAGGCGCTTCTAACGACACCACTCACGTGCGGATAGCTCGAAAAAATGTTGAAATGAAAAACTAGTTTTTGGACCATAACTTTAATTTTTATATTACACCTACCTTAGTTTATTACATATTTACGTAGCCCTCGCCGAGGCGCTTCTAACGACACCACTCACGTGCGGATAGCTCGAAGAAATGTTGAAATGAAAAACTAGTTTTTGGACCATAACTTTAATTTTTATATTACACCTACCTTAGTTTATTACATATTTACGTAGCCCTCGCCGAGGCGCTTCTAACGACACCACTCACGTGCGGATAGCTCGAAAAAATGTTGAAATGAAAAACTAGTTTTTGGACCATAACTTTAATTTTTATATTACACCTACCTTAGTTTATTACATATTTACGTAGCCCTCGCCGAGGCGCTTCTAACGACACCACTCACGTGCGGATAGCTCGAAAAAATGTTGAAATGAAAAACTAGTTTTTGGACCATAACTTTAATTTTTATATTACACCTACCTTAGTTTATTACATATTTACGTAGCCCTCGCCGAGGCGCTTCTAACGACACCACTCACGTGCGGATAGCTCGAAAAAATGTTGAAATGAAAAACTAGTTTTTGGACCATAACTTTAATTTTTATATTACACCTACCTTAGTTTATTACATATTTACGTAGCCCTCGCCGAGGCGCTTCTAACGACACCACTCACGTGCGGATAGCTCGAAAAAATGTTGAAATGAAAAACTAGTTTTTGGACCATAACTTTAATTTTTATATTACACCTACCTTAGTTTATTACATATTTACGTAGCCCTCGCCGAGGCGCTTCTAACGACACCACTCACGTGCGGATAGCTCGAAAAAATGTTGAAATGAAAAACTAGTTTTTGGACCATAACTTTAATTTTTATATTACACCTACCTTAGTTTATTACATATTTACGTAGCCCTCGCCGAGGCGCTTCTAACGACACCACTCACGTGCGGATAGCTCGAAAAAATGTTGAAATGAAAAACTAGTTTTTGGACCATAACTTTAATTTTTATATTACACCTACCTTAGTTTATTACATATTTAGCTAGCCCTCGCCGAGGCGCTTCTAACGACACCACTCACGTGCGGATAGCTCGAAAAAATGTTGAAATGAAAAACTAGTTTTTGGACCATAACTTTAATTTTTATATTACACCTACCTTAGTTTATTACATATTTACGTAGCCCTCGCCGAGGCGCTTCTAACGACACCACTCACGTGCGGATAGCTCGAAAAAATGTTGAAATGAAAAACTAGTTTTTGGACCATAACTTTAATTTTTATATTACACCTACCTTAGTTTATTACATATTTACGTAGCCCTCGCCGAGGCGCTTCTAACGACACCACTCACGTGCGGATAGCTCGAAAAAATGTTGAAATGAAAAACTAGTTTTTGGACCATAACTTTAATTTTTATATTACACCTACCTTAGTTTATTACATATTTACGTAGCCCTCGCCGAGGCGCTTCTAACGACACCACTCACGTGCGGATAGCTCGAAAAAATGTTGAAATGAAAAACTAGTTTTTGGACCATAACTTTAATTTTTATATTACACCTACCTTAGTTTATTACATATTTACGTAGCCCTCGCCGAGGCGCTTCTAACGACACCACTCACGTGCGGATAGCTCGAAAAAATGTTGAAATGAAAAACTAGTTTTTGAACCATAACTTTAATTTTTATATTACACCTACCTTAGTTTATTACATATTTAGCTAACCCTCGCCGAGGCGCTTCTAACGACACCACTCACGTGCGGATAGCTCGAAAAAATGTTGAAATGAAAAACTAGTTTTTATACCATAACTTTAATTTTTATATTACACCTACCTTAGTTTATTACATATTTACGTAGCCCTCGCCGAGGCGCTTCTAACGACACCACTCACGTGCGGATAGCTCGAAAAAATGTTGAAATGAAAAACTAGTTTTTGGACCATAACTTTAATTTTTATATTACACCTACCTTAGTTTATTACATATTTACGTAGCCCTCGCCGAGGCGCTTCTAACGACACCACTCACGTGCGGATAGCTCGAAAAAATGTTGAAATGAAAAACTAGTTTTTGGACCATAACTTTAATTTTTATATTACACCTACCTTAGTTTATTACATATTTAGCTAGCCCTCGCCGAGGCGCTTCTAACGACACCACTCACGTGCGGATAGCTCGAAAAAATGTTGAAATGAAAAACTAGTTTTTGGACCATAACTTTAATTTTTATATTACACCTACCTTAGTTTATTACATATTTACGTAGCCCTCGCCGAGGCGCTTCTAACGACACCACTCACGTGCGGATAGCTCGAAAAAATGTTGAAATGAAAAACTAGTTTTTGGACCATAACTTTAATTTTTATATTACACCTACCTTAGTTTATTACATATTTACGTAGCCCTCGCCGAGGCGCTTCTAACGACACCACTCACGTGCGGATAGCTCGAAAAAATGTTGAAATGAAAAACTAGTTTTTGGACCATAACTTTAATTTTTATATTACACCTACCTTAGTTTATTACATATTTACGTAGCCCTCGCCGAGGCGCTTCTAACGACACCACTCACGTGCGGATAGCTCGAAAAAATGTTGAAATGAAAAACTAGTTTTTGGACCATAACTTTAATTTTTATATTACACCTACCTTAGTTTATTACATATTTACGTAGCCCTCGCCGAGGCGCTTCTAACGACACCACTCACGTGCGGATAGCTCGAAAAAATGTTGAAATGAAAAACTAGTTTTTGAACCATAACTTTAATTTTTATATTACACCTACCTTAGTTTATTACATATTTAGCTAGCCCTCGCCGAGGCGCTTCTAACGACACCACTCACGTGCGGATAGCTCGAAAAAATGTTGAAATGAAAAACTAGTTTTTATACCATAACTTTAATTTTTATATTACACCTACCTTAGTTTATTACATATTTACGTAGCCCTCGCCGAGGCGCTTCTAACGACACCACTCACGTGCGGATAGCTCGAAAAAATGTTGAAATGAAAAACTAGTTTTTGGACCATAACTTTAATTTTTATATTACACCTACCTTAGTTTATTACATATTTACGTAGCCCTCGCCGAGGCGCTTCTAACGACACCACTCACGTGCGGATAGCTCGAAAAAATGTTGAAATGAAAAACTAGTTTTTGGACCATAACTTTAATTTTTATATTACACCTACCTTAGTTTATTACATATTTACGTAGCCCTCGCCGAGGCGCTTCTAACGACACCACTCACGTGCGGATAGCTCGAAAAAATGTTGAAATGAAAAACTAGTTTTTGGACCATAACTTTAATTTTTATATTACACCTACCTTAGTTTATTACATATTTACGTAGCCCTCGCCGAGGCGCTTCTAACGACACCACTCACGTGCGGATAGCTCGAAAAAATGTTGAAATGAAAAACTAGTTTTTGGACCATAACTTTAATTTTTATATTACACCTACCTTAGTTTATTACATATTTACGTAGCCCTCGCCGAGGCGCTTCTAACGACACCACTCACGTGCGGATAGCTCGAAAAAATGTTGAAATGAAAAACTAGTTTTTGGACCATAACTTTAATTTTTATATTACACCTACCTTAGTTTATTACATATTTACGTAGCCCTCGCCGAGGCGCTTCTAACGACACCACTCACGTGCGGATAGCTCGAAAAAATGTTGAAATGAAAAACTAGTTTTTGGACCATAACTTTAATTTTTATATTACACCTACCTTAGTTTATTACATATTTACGTAGCCCTCGCCGAGGCGCTTCTAACGACACCACTCACGTGCGGATAGCTCGAAAAAATGTTGAAATGAAAAACTAGTTTTTGGACCATAACTTTAATTTTTATATTACACCTACCTTAGTTTATTACATATTTACGTAGCCCTCGCCGAGGCGCTTCTAACGACACCACTCACGTGCGGATAGCTCGAAAAAATGTTGAAATGAAAAACTAGTTTTTGGACCATAACTTTAATTTTTATATTACACCTACCTTAGTTTATTACATATTTACGTAGCCCTCGCCGAGGCGCTTCTAACGACACCACTCACGTGCGGATAGCTCGAAAAAATGTTGAAATGAAAAACTAGTTTTTGGACCATAACTTTAATTTTTATATTACAACTACCTTAGTTTATTACATATTTACGTAGCCCTCGCCGAGGCGCTTCTAACGACACCACTCACGTGCGGATAGCTCGAAAAAATGTTGAAATGAAAAACTAGTTTTTGGACCATAACTTTAATTTTTATATTACACCTACCTTAGTTTATTACATATTTACGTAGCCCTCGCCGAGGCGCTTCTAACGACACCACTCACGTACGGATAGCTCGAAAAAATGTTGAAATGAAAAACTAGTTTTTGGACCATAACTTTAATTTTTATATTACACCTACCTTAGTTTATTACATATTTACGTAGCCCTCGCCGAGGCGCTTCTAACGACACCACTCACGTGCGGATAGCTCGAAAAAATGTTGAAATGAAAAACTAGTTTTTGGACCATAACTTTAATTTTTATATTACACCTACCTTAGTTTATTACATATTTACGTAGCCCTCGCCGAGGCGCTTCTAACGACACCACTCACGTGCGGATAGCTCGAAAATATGTTGAATTGAAAAACTAGTTTTTGGACCATAACTTTAATTTTTATATACACCTACCTTAGTTTATTACATATTTAGCTAGCCCTCGCCGAGGCGCTTCTAACGACACCACTCACGTGCGGATAGCTCGAAAAAATGTTGAAATGAAAAACTAGTTTTTGGACCATAACTTTAATTTTTATATTACACCTACCTTAGTTTATTACATATTTACGTAGCCCTCGCCGAGGCGCTTCTAACGACACCACTCACGTGCGGATAGCTCGAAAAAATGTTGAAATGAAAAACTAGTTTTTGGACCATAACTTTAATTTTTATATTACACCTACCTTAGTTTATTACATATTTACGTAGCCCTCGCCGAGGCGCTTCTAACGACACCACTCACGTGCGGATAGCTCGAAAAAATGTTGAAATGAAAAACTAGTTTTTGGACCATAACTTTAATTTTTATATTACACCTACCTTAGTTTATTACATATTTAGCTAGCCCTCGCCGAGGCGCTTCTAACGACACCACTCACGTGCGGATAGCTCGAAAAAATGTTGAAATGAAAAACTAGTTTTTGGACCATAACTTTAATTTTTATATTACACCTACCTTAGTTTATTACATATTTACGTAGCCCTCGCCGAGGCGCTTCTAACGACACCACTCACGTGCGGATAGCTCGAAAAAATGTTGAAATGAAAAACTAGTTTTTGGACCATAACTTTAATTTTTATATTACACCTACCTTAGTTTATTACATATTTACGTAGCCCTCGCCGAGGCGCTTCTAACGACACCACTCACGTGCGGATAGCTCGAAAAAATGTTGAAATGAAAAACTAGTTTTTGGACCATAACTTTAATTTTTATATTACACCTACCTTAGTTTATTACATATTTACGTAGCCCTCGCCGAGGCGCTTCTAACGACACCACTCACGTGCGGATAGCTCGAAAAAATGTTGAAATGAAAAACTAGTTTTTGGACCATAACTTTAATTTTTATATTACACCTACCTTAGTTTATTACATATTTACGTAGCCCTCGCCGAGGCGCTTCTAACGACACCACTCACGTGCGGATAGCTCGAAAAAATGTTGAAATGAAAAACTAGTTTTTGAACCATAACTTTAATTTTTATATTACACCTACCTTAGTTTATTACATATTTAGCTAGCCCTCGCCGAGGCGCTTCTAACGACACCACTCACGTGCGGATAGCTCGAAAAAATGTTGAAATGAAAAACTAGTTTTTATACCATAACTTTAATTTTTATATTACACCTACCTTAGTTTATTACATATTTACGTAGCCCTCGCCGAGGCGCTTCTAACGACACCACTCACGTGCGGATAGCTCGAAAAAATGTTGAAATGAAAAACTAGTTTTTGGACCATAACTTTAATTTTTATATTACACCTACCTTAGTTTATTACATATTTACGTAGCCCTCGCCGAGGCGCTTCTAACGACACCACTCACGTGCGGATAGCTCGAAAAAATGTTGAAATGAAAAACTAGTTTTTGGACCATAACTTTAATTTTTATATTACACCTACCTTAGTTTATTACATATTTAGCTAGCCCTCGCCGAGGCGCTTCTAACGACACCACTCACGTGCGGATAGCTCGAAAAAATGTTGAAATGAAAAACTAGTTTTTGGACCATAACTTTAATTTTTATATTACACCTACCTTAGTTTATTACATATTTACGTAGCCCTCGCCGAGGCGCTTCTAACGACACCACTCACGTGCGGATAGCTCGAAAAAATGTTGAAATGAAAAACTAGTTTTTGGACCATAACTTTAATTTTTATATTACACCTACCTTAGTTTATTACATATTTACGTAGCCCTCGCCGAGGCGCTTCTAACGACACCACTCACGTGCGGATAGCTCGAAAAAATGTTGAAATGAAAAACTAGTTTTTGGACCATAACTTTAATTTTTATATTACACCTACCTTAGTTTATTACATATTTACGTAGCCCTCGCCGAGGCGCTTCTAACGACACCACTCACGTGCGGATAGCTCGAAAAAATGTTGAAATGAAAAACTAGTTTTTGGACCATAACTTTAATTTTTATATTACACCTACCTTAGTTTATTACATATTTACGTAGCCCTCGCCGAGGCGCTTCTAACGACACCACTCACGTGCGGATAGCTCGAAAAAATGTTGAAATGAAAAACTAGTTTTTGAACCATAACTTTAATTTTTATATTACACCTACCTTAGTTTATTACATATTTAGCTAGCCCTCGCCGAGGCGCTTCTAACGACACCACTCACGTGCGGATAGCTCGAAAAAATGTTGAAATGAAAAACTAGTTTTTATACCATAACTTTAATTTTTATATTACACCTACCTTAGTTTATTACATATTTACGTAGCCCTCGCCGAGGCGCTTCTAACGACACCACTCACGTGCGGATAGCTCGAAAAAATGTTGAAATGAAAAACTAGTTTTTATACCATAACTTTAATTTTTATATTACACCTACCTTAGTTTATTACATATTTACGTAGCCCTCGCCGAGGCGCTTCTAACGACACCACTCACGTGCGGATAGCTCGAAAAAATGTTGAAATGAAAAACTAGTTTTTGGACCATAACTTTAATTTTTATATTACACCTACCTTAGTTTATTACATATTTACGTAGCCCTCGCCGAGGCGCTTCTAACGACACCACTCACGTGCGGATAGCTCGAAAAAATGTTGAAATGAAAAACTAGTTTTTGGACCATAACTTTAATTTTTATATTACACCTACCTTAGTTTATTACATATTTAGCTAGCCCTCGCCGAGGCGCTTCTAACGACACCACTCACGTGCGGATAGCTCGAAAAAATGTTGAAATGAAAAACTAGTTTTTGGACCATAACTTTAATTTTTATATTACACCTACCTTAGTTTATTACATATTTACGTAGCCCTCGCCGAGGCGCTTCTAACGACACCACTCACGTGCGGATAGCTCGAAAAAATGTTGAAATGAAAAACTAGTTTTTGGACCATAACTTTAATTTTTATATTACACCTACCTTAGTTTATTACATATTTACGTAGCCCTCGCCGAGGCGCTTCTAACGACAACACTCACGTGCGGATAGCTCGAAAAAATGTTGAAATGAAAAACTAGTTTTTGGACCATAACTTTAATTTTTATATTACACCTACCTTAGTTTATTACATATTTACGTAGCCCTCGCCGAGGCGCTTCTAACGACACCACTCACGTGCGGATAGCTCGAAAAAATGTTGAAATGAAAAACTAGTTTTTGGACCATAACTTTAATTTTTATATTACACCTACCTTAGTTTATTACATATTTACGTAGCCCTCGCCGAGGCGCTTCTAACGACACCACTCACGTGCGGATAGCTCGAAAAAATGTTGAAATGAAAAACTAGTTTTTGGACCATAACTTTAATTTTTATATTACAACTACCTTAGTTTATTACATATTTACGTAGCCCTCGCCGAGGCGCTTCTAACGACACCACTCACGTGCGGATAGCTCGAAAAAATGTTGAAATGAAAAACTAGTTTTTGGACCATAACTTTAATTTTTATATTACACCTACCTTAGTTTATTACATATTTACGTAGCCCTCGCCGAGGCGCTTCTAACGACACCACTCACGTACGGATAGCTCGAAAAAATGTTGAAATGAAAAACTAGTTTTTGGACCATAACTTTAATTTTTATATTACACCTACCTTAGTTTATTACATATTTACGTAGCCCTCGCCGAGGCGCTTCTAACGACACCATTCACGTGCGGATAGCTCGAAAAAATGTTGAAATGAAAAACTAGTTTTTGGACCATAACTTTAATTTTTATATTACACCTACCTTAGTTTATTACATATTTACGTAGCCCTCGCCGAGGCGCTTCTAACGACACCACTCACGTGCGGATAGCTCGAAAATATGTTGAATTGAAAAACTAGTTTTTGGACCATAACTTTAATTTTTATATACACCTACCTTAGTTTATTACATATTTAGCTAGCCCTCGCCGAGGCGCTTCTAACGACACCACTCACGTGCGGATAGCTCGAAAAAATGTTGAAATGAAAAACTAGTTTTTGGACCATAACTTTAATTTTTATATTACACCTACCTTAGTTTATTACATATTTAGCTAGCCCTCGCCGAGGCGCTTCTAACGACACCACTCACGTGCGGATAGCTCGAAAAAATGTTGAAATGAAAAACTAGTTTTTGGACCATAACTTTAATTTTTATATTACACCTACCTTAGTTTATTACATATTTAGCTAGCCCTCGCCGAGGCGCTTCTAACGACACCACTCACGTGCGGATAGCTTGAAAAAATGTTGAAATGAAAAACTAGTTTTTGAACCATAACTTTAATTTTTATATTACACCTACCTTAGTTTATTACATATTTACGTAGCCCTCGCCGAGGCGCTTCTAACGACACCACTCACGTGCGGATAGCTCGAAAAAATGTTGAAATGAAAAACTAGTTTTTGGACCATAACTTTAATTTTTATATTACACCTACCTTAGTTTATTACATATTTACGTAGCCCTCGCCGAGGCGCTTCTAACGACACCACTCACGTGCGGATAGCTCGAAAAAATGTTGAAATGAAAAACTAGTTTTTGGACCATAACTTTAATTTTTATATTACACCTACCTTAGTTTATTACATATTTACGTAGCCCTCGCCGAGGCGCTTCTAACGACACCACTCACGTGCGGATAGCTCGAAAAAATGTTGAAATGAAAAACTAGTTTTTGGACCATAACTTTAATTTTTATATTACACCTACCTTAGTTTATTACATATTTAGCTAGCCCTCGCCGAGGCGCTTCTAACGACACCACTCACGTGCGGATAGCTCGAAAAAATGTTGAAATGAAAAACTAGTTTTTGGACCATAACTTTAATTTTTATATTACACCTACCTTAGTTTATTACATATTTAGCTAGCCCTCGCCGAGGCGCTTCTAACGACACCACTCACGTGCGGATAGCTCGAAAAAATGTTGAAATGAAAAACTAGTTTTTGGACCATAACTTTAATTTTTATATTACACCTACCTTAGTTTATTACATATTTAGCTAGCCCTCGCCGAGGCGCTTCTAACGACACCACTCACGTGCGGATAGCTCGAAAAAATGTTGAAATGAAAAACTAGTTTTTGGACCATAACTTTAATTTTTATATTACACCTACCTTAGTTTATTACATATTTAGCTAGCCCTCGCCGAGGCGCTTCTAACGACACCACTCACGTGCGGATAGCTCGAAAAAATGTTGAAATGAAAAACTAGTTTTTGGACCATAACTTTAATTTTTATATTACACCTACCTTAGTTTATTACATATTTAGCTAGCCCTCGCCGAGGCGCTTCTAACGACACCACTCACGTGCGGATAGCTCGAAAAAATGTTGAAATGAAAAACTAGTTTTTGGACCATAACTTTAATTTTTATATTACACCTACCTTAGTTTATTACATATTTAGCTAGCCCTCGCCGAGGTGTTTCTAACGACACCACTCACGTGCGGATAGCTCGAAAAAATGTTGAAATGAAAAACTAGTTTTTGGACCATAACTTTAATTTTTATATTACACCTACCTTAGTTTATTACATATTTACGTAGCCCTCGCCGAGGCGCTTCTAACGACACCACTCACGTGCGGATAGCTCGAAAAAATGTTGAAATGAAAAACTAGTTTTTGGACCATAACTTTAATTTTTATATTACACCTACCTTAGTTTATTACATATTTAGCTAGCCCTCGCCGAGGCGCTTCTAACGACACCACTCACGTGCGGATAGCTCGAAAAAATGTTGAAATGAAAAACTAGTTTTTGGACCATAACTTTAATTTTTATATTACACCTACCTTAGTTTATTACATATTTACGTAGCCCTCGCCGAGGCGCTTCTAACGACACCACTCACGTGCGGATAGCTCGAAAAAATGTTGAAATGAAAAACTAGTTTTTGGACCATAACTTTAATTTTTATATTACACCTACCTTAGTTTATTACATATTTAGCTAGCCCTCGCCGAGGCGCTTCTAACGACACCACTCACGTGCGGATAGCTCGAAAAAATGTTGAAATGAAAAACTAGTTTTTGGACCATAACTTTAATTTTTATATTACACCTACCTTAGTTTATTACATATTTAGCTAGCCCTCGCCGAGGCGCTTCTAACGACATCACTCACGTGCGGATAGCTCGAAAAAATGTTGAAATGAAAAACTAGTTTTTGGACCATAACTTTAATTTTTATATTACACCTACCTTAGTTTATTACATATTTAGCTAGCCCTCGCCGAGGCGCTTCTAACGACACCACTCACGTGCGGATAGCTCGAAAAAATGTTGAAATGAAAAACTAGTTTTTGGACCATAACTTTAATTTTTATATTACACCTACCTTAGTTTATTACATATTTAGCTAGCCCTCGCCGAGGCGCTTCTAACGACACCACTCACGTGCGGATAGCTTGAAAAAATGTTGAAATGAAAAACTAGTTTTTGGACCATAACTTTAATTTTTATATTACACCTACCTTAGTTTATTACATATTTACGTAGCCCTCGCCGAGGCGCTTCTAACGACACCACTCACGTGCGGATAGCTCGAAAAAATGTTGAAATGAAAAACTAGTTTTTGGACCATAACTTTAATTTTTATATTACACCTACCTTAGTTTATTACATATTTACGTAGCCCTCGCCGAGGCGCTTCTAACGACACCACTCACGTGCGGATAGCTCGAAAAAATGTTGAAATGAAAAACTAGTTTTTGGACCATAACTTTAATTTTTATATTACACCTACCTTAGTTTATTACATATTTAGCTAGCCCTCGCCGAGGCGCTTCTAACGACACCACTCACGTGCGGATAGCTCGAAAAAATGTTGAAATGAAAAACTAGTTTTTGGACCATAACTTTAATTTTTATATTACACCTACCTTAGTTTATTACATATTTAGCTAGCCCTCGCCGAGGCGCTTCTAACGACACCACTCACGTGCGGATAGCTCGAAAAAATGTTGAAATGAAAAACTAGTTTTTGGACCATAACTTTAATTTTTATATTACACCTACCTTAGTTTATTACATATTTAGCTAGCCCTCGCCGAGGCGCTTCTAACGACACCACTCACGTGCGGATAGCTCGAAAAAATGTTGAAATGAAAAACTAGTTTTTGGACCATAACTTTAATTTTTATATTACACCTACCTTAGTTTATTACATATTTAGCTAGCCCTCGCCGAGGCGCTTCTAACGACACCACTCACGTGCGGATAGCTCGAAAAAATGTTGAAATGAAAAACTAGTTTTTGGACCATAACTTTAATTTTTATATTACACCTACCTTAGTTTATTACATATTTAGCTAGCCCTCGCCGAGGCGCTTCTAACGACACCACTCACGTGCGGATAGCTCGAAAAAATGTTGAAATGAAAAACTAGTTTTTGGACCATAACTTTAATTTTTATATTACACCTACCTTAGTTTATTACATATTTACGTAGCCCTCGCCGAGGCGCTTCTAACGACACCACTCACGTGCGGATAGCTCGAAAAAATGTTGAAATGAAAAACTAGTTTTTGGACCATAACTTTAATTTTTATATTACACCTACCTTAGTTTATTACATATTTACGTAGCCCTCGCCGAGGCGCTTCTAACGACACCACTCACGTGCGGATAGCTCGAAAAAATGTTGAAATGAAAAACTAGTTTTTGGACCATAACTTTAATTTTTATATTACACCTACCTTAGTTTATTACATATTTAGCTAGCCCTCGCCGAGGCGCTTCTAACGACACCACTCACGTGCGGATAGCTCGAAAAAATGTTGAAATGAAAAACTAGTTTTTGGACCATAACTTTAATTTTTATATTACACCTACCTTAGTTTATTACATATTTAGCTAGCCCTCGCCGAGGCGCTTCTAACGACACCACTCACGTGCGGATAGCTCGAAAAAATGTTGAAATGAAAAACTAGTTTTTAGACCATAACTTTAATTTTTATATTACACCTACCTTAGTTTATTACATATTTAGCTAGCCCTCGCCGAGGCGCTTCTAACGACACCACTCACGTGCGGATAGCTCGAAAAAATGTTGAAATGAAAAACTAGTTTTTGGACCATAACTTTAATTTTTATATTACACCTACCTTAGTTTATTACATATTTACGTAGCCCTCGCCGAGGCGCTTCTAACGACACCACTCACGTGCGGATAGCTCGAAAAAATGTTGAAATGAAAAACTAGTTTTTGGACCATAACTTTAATTTTTATATTACACCTACCTTAGTTTATTACATATTTAGCTAGCCCTCGCCGAGGCGCTTCTAACGACACCACTCACGTGCGGATAGCTCGAAAAAATGTTGAAATGAAAAACTAGTTTTTGGACCATAACTTTAATTTTTATATTACACCTACCTTAGTTTATTACATATTTACGTAGCCCTCGCCGAGGCGCTTCTAACGACACCACTCACGTGCGGATAGCTCGAAAAAATGTTGAAATGAAAAACTAGTTTTTGGACCATAACTTTAATTTTTATATTACACCTACCTTAGTTTATTACATATTTAGCTAGCCCTCGCCGAGGCGCTTCTAACGACACCACTCACGTGCGGATAGCTCGAAAAAATGTTGAAATGAAAAACTAGTTTTTGGACCATAACTTTAATTTTTATATTACACCTACCTTAGTTTATTACATATTTAGCTAGCCCTCGCCGAGGCGCTTCTAACGACACCACTCACGTGCGGATAGCTCGAAAAAATGTTGAAATGAAAAACTAGTTTTTAGACCATAACTTTAATTTTTATATTACACCTACCTTAGTTTATTACATATTTAGCTAGCCCTCGCCGAGGCGCTTCTAACGACACCACTCACGTGCGGATAGCTCGAAAAAATGTTGAAATGAAAAACTAGTTTTTGGACCATAACTTTAATTTTTATATTACACCTACCTTAGTTTATTACATATTTACGTAGCCCTCGCCGAGGCGCTTCTAACGACACCACTCACGTGCGGATAGCTCGAAAAAATGTTGAAATGAAAAACTAGTTTTTGGACCATAACTTTAATTTTTATATTACACCTACCTTAGTTTATTACATATTTAGCTAGCCCTCGCCGAGGCGCTTCTAACGACACCACTCACGTGCGGATAGCTCGAAAAAATGTTGAAATGAAAAACTAGTTTTTGGACCATAACTTTAATTTTTATATTACACCTACCTTAGTTTATTACATATTTAGCTAGCCCTCGCCGAGGCGCTTCTAACGACACGACTCACGTGCGGATAGCTCGAAAAAATGTTGAAATGAAAAACTAGTTTTTGGACCATAACTTTAATTTTTATATTACACCTACCTTAGTTTATTACATATTTAGCTAGCCCTCGCCGAGGCGCTTCTAACGACACCACTCACGTGCGGATAGCTCGAAAAAATGTTGAAATGAAAAACTAGTTTTTGGACCATAACTTTAATTTTTATATTACACCTACCTTAGTTTATTACATATTTAGCTAGCCCTCGCCGAGGCGCTTCTAACGACACCACTCACGTGCGGATAGCTCGAAAAAATGTTGAAATGAAAAACTAGTTTTTGGACCATAACTTTAATTTTTATATTACACCTACCTTAGTTTATTACATATTTAGCTAGCCCTCGCCGAGGCGTTTCTAACGACACCACTCACGTGCGGATAGCTCGAAAAAATGTTGAAATGAAAAACTAGTTTTTGGACCATAACTTTAATTTTTATATTACACCTACCTTAGTTTATTACATATTTAGCTAGCCCTCGCCGAGGCGCTTCTAACGACACCACTCACGTGCGGATAGCTCGAAAAAATGTTGAAATGAAAAACTAGTTTTTGGACCATAACTTTAATTTTTATATTACACCTACCTTAGTTTATTACATATTTAGCTAGCCCTCGCCGAGGCGCTTCTAACGACACCACTCACGTGCGGATAGCTCGAAAAAATGTTGAAATGAAAAACTAGTTTTTGGACCATAACTTTAATTTTTATATTACACCTACCTTAGTTTATTACATATTTAGCTAGCCCTCGCCGAGGCGCTTCTAACGACACCACTCACGTGCGGATAGCTCGAAAAAATGTTGAAATGAAAAACTAGTTTTTGGACCATAACTTTAATTTTTATATTACACCTACCTTAGTTTATTACATATTTAGCTAGCCCTCGCCGAGGCGCTTCTAACGACACCACTCACGTGCGGATAGCTCGAAAAAATGTTGAAATGAAAAACTAGTTTTTGGACCATAACTTTAATTTTTATATTACACCTACCTTAGTTTATTACATATTTACGTAGCCCTCGCCGAGGCGCTTCTAACGACACCACTCACGTGCGGATAGCTCGAAAAAATGTTGAAATGAAAAACTAGTTTTTGGACCATAACTTTAATTTTTATATTACACCTACCTTAGTTTATTACATATTTACGTAGCCCTCGCCGAGGCGCTTCTAACGACACCACTCACGTGCGGATAGCTCGAAAAAATGTTGAAATGAAAAACTAGTTTTTGGACCATAACTTTAATTTTTATATTACACCTACCTTAGTTTATTACATATTTAGCTAGCCCTCGCCGAGGCGCTTCTAACGACACCACTCACGTGCGGATAGCTCGAAAAAATATTGAAATGAAAAACTAGTTTTTGGACCATAACTTTAATTTTTATATTACACCTACCTTAGTTTATTACATATTTAGCTAGCCCTCGCCGAGGCGCTTCTAACGACACCACTCACGTGCGGATAGCTCGAAAAAATGTTGAAATGAAAAACTAGTTTTTGGACCATAACTTTAATTTTTATATTACACCTACCTTAGTTTATTACATATTTAGCTAGCCCTCGCCGAGGCGCTTCTAACGACACCACTCACGTGCGGATAGCTCGAAAAAATGTTGAAATGAAAAACTAGTTTTTGGACCATAACTTTAATTTTTATATTACACCTACCTTAGTTTATTACATATTTAGCTAGCCCTCGCCGAGGCGCTTCTAACGACACCACTCACGTGCGGATAGCTCGAAAAAATGTTGAAATGAAAAACTAGTTTTTGGACCATAACTTTAATTTTTATATTACACCTGTAGCATACACGATCATAATGAACATACAAACAGACGCACACACACAACTATACAACTACACACACTGTCAAACATCTGTCGTCTCGTTCCTACACTCCCACGCAGGGTGCGGGGTGGGGGAGGCAGTCTGCTACCCACCGCCGCAGAGTGAAGACGTGTTCGAGTGAGGTTAATGAGCCGATACATGAACTAAACAAATAGTTCATTATTTTAGTATACATAGCTACTTTATAATATAGGTTAGTGACTACTACATTGTGGCGACGACGGAGAACTGTAAGTAATTTATTTGACCTATTTAAATAAAAAGGGAAAAGTAAGTTGTTTGGTTTCATAAATAAACATATTCTTTCAATGTTAAGACTTATCCCTAGCAATTTTTATTTATTTCAACTGCCAATAAAGTAGAATCAAACAAATGCACGGATAGTTAATATTTTATGAACCTACCTTTTATTATTGTATCGTAGTTTCAAGGAAAAAAAAAAAACGTTTTACCAACTTGACTGTCCGGCCAGTAGACACAATGGTTAAAAGCAAGGGAAGTGTTCATATGTGACTCACGGGACAGGGAAATGGTTAAGCTATTTTTCTTTGTTCCACTGTAGGTATATACTTTTAATTGCAATAAAGAACATACGTTACGGAAAGCACGTTAAACAGTAGGTCCCGGCTGTCATACATAGATCTTTGGCAGTCGTTAAGTCAATTCTGACAACCAGTCTTACTATGGGATACTGTGTTTCCCAGTAAAATGGGTTGTGGAGGTCAGATAGGCAGTCGCTCCATGTAAAATACGGTATTCAGCTGAATCCGGTATGACTGGTAGCCGACCCCAACATAGTTGGGAAAAAGGCTCGGGAGATTGATTGCAATAAAGAACATAACAAACAATTTTATTTTGCATTACTTTACTTACCCACCATTTTACGAAATAATTATCCATTGTTGCCCTTGTTTTGGTTACCAACTGCTTGGGTCAAACCGGTTGCGCGTTAAACTCGGGTACACATTTGGATTTGTACATAATGTTCCAGTGATTTAAGGGATATGTTATTATATGTGCAAGGTTGTCTAGACATGACTTACAAAAATAGAAGATACCGAACCATATTTAATTATGTAAGTACCTCGATAACCGTGTATATACGAAGCGTAATAACTTAAAATAAGCTTATAATATAACTTGCCTAGTTAACCAAAGGGATTATGGCCGGCAAATAACGCACAGCTGCTACTGTTGCGTAGGGATTATTAATGTTAAGAATAGAAAAGAATAATTTATTGTTTAAAAATTACATACAATGGTTTGATTCCTGAAACTCACACTAGGATTCCATGTGTCGTGAGTTCCAGGCTCTTTCGTTACGCTGACAGTTTCGTTATGAATTTAATTACAGAAATATAAAAAAAAAAAAAAAAAAAAAAAAAACATAATAGTCATAAGGCTTATAGGTCTCGAGTGTAATTAGTTCTTGTGTAGGCTTAGTTTTTATAATATTGTAAATATTTTAAGTTTAATTTCATTAATAAAGTAGGTATTAACCGTTATAGTATATATATTTTTTATATAAATAGTTATAATTGTAGGTATATAATAATAAAATATATAAATAGACGTATACATCAAATGATTATATATATATATTATGATAATAAAGATATGAAGTCTTCAGTCAAGTCATAGTCCAAAGTCAGAAGCCATTTTGTTACCACAAATTTACATTTAGATATGGTTAGCAGAATTTTGTGTTGGTCATTTACTTTTTTATAAATTTGCGGTCCCACAAAACCATAAGACCTACTACCAATTGATTTATGGCAGCGAACCTTTTCCCAATGTATCCTTCGACCAGACATAACACAAGTATACAGGGATGTTTTGTGAAATCTTAGAGTACAGACAATGTTAGTTATACTAAAGCCAAACTGGAAAGAGAATGAAACGTTATTGCTAATTACGCAATTATCAACTTTGACAACAGGTGTTTAAGTTCATTTTAGAATGACAAATATTACCGAAAAGTGCCCAAAAGTAATTTGAATGTGATGGAAATTGAACTGTTAGTCATTGAATTAAGGTTCATAATCCCAAAGCACGGTCATTATTTCTTGAATGTGGCTGATATATAGTTAATGATTTTATTGGTAAAACATAAAAAACTGCATACACACGTATATTGCTGTTTTGCTTCCACGCGTATCTGTATAGATGCTTATATCGCTGAAGTTGCTGTCGCAAAAAAAAAAAAAAAAAAAAAAAAAAAAAAAAACAGCTTGTAACATGGCATTAAATTGCGATGACATCATAAGACCATGCATTTGATTGCGTTAATAGTATCAATAGTAAAGCATTAAATTGCGATGTAAGGAGTTAAGCATTAAATTGCGATGTAAGGAGTTAAGCATTAAATTGCGATGTAAGGAGTTAAGCATTAAATTGCGATGTAAGGAGTTAAGCATTAAATTGCTGCGAGGCAAGGAATTAAGCATTAAATTGCGAGGCAAGGAATTAAGCATTAAATTGCGGGCCATGGAGCTAGTAATTATCACGGGAATTTACGAAATGCATTAAATTGCGTAACGCTATATCCCATTGCCTACAGGTAAACCACAATGACTCAGGCGGTATTCACACTCGACAAATTCGAATGCGAAGGTGATATAGGATCAGTTGCGGTCCGATGGGAGCGATGGAAACGCGGGTTGTACATTTACTTGGAAGCAGCGGGAATAATATAATAATAACTTTATTCAAATTAAAATGTTACAATTAATACTAAGGTACATGAAATCTTAATACATACAGCCTACGTTACATGTTTGCCTGAACTAGGTAATCCTGTGTTTCAGGCGTTCAGTGCTAGCTAAATCTAAAATAAACAGAAACCTTTTTATTACAATATAATTGTTAGATAAATAGTATAAATGAATCCATAATAGAGATACAGGACATGCTTTGGAGGGTATACTTGAGGAATATATGCTTTATATCGCATTTAATCTATTATAAAGAAGCGGTCCTAGAAACACATAAAATTTAGTCGTAAAAGCATGCTGTGTTCTTATTTTTGGGGGCAAACTATATCTTTCCGTCTTTTATGAGTAAATTCAGTGCTGAAAGGAAGGGCTGCATGCTGTTTTAATACTATGCCCATTATGAACAACTGCCGGACTGTTAGGACTTTACACGATTCATAGAGGAGGTTAGTGGGGAAAAGGAAAGAGCGGAAAGTACATACTTTGAGAATACACACATACTCTGGGCACGCTCGATGGTTAGTAGTAGTGTTTTGCCCGCTCCACCCCATGCGGCAATACAGTAAGTTAATATAGATTGACATAAGGCAAAGTAAACTTGTTTAATTATTATTTTTTCATTTGCAATGCATCGTAACTTTTGAAAGTAAATATCAATTTACGTATTCTATTATTAAGAGCTCCTATATGATGTTTAAAGGAAAGAGTTTCATCTATTATACAACCTAGGTATTTTGGGTTATTAGTCCTTTTAAGCTTGGGGCAGACACATTGGTTAATTAATCTCAAAATCAGCCGAAAATAGTAGAGCAGTATCGTCAGCGTATGATATGATTATGCGATGATCTAGGTTAAGCTTACATAGGTCACTAATGTAAATTAAGAACAGAGTAGATGCTAAAATACTTCCTTGAGGAACTCCGAAGTGCTTTTCTGATAAGTAATGTGTATATTGCCAATTCTTACGCACTAAGTACGGTCTTCTAGGTAGCTAGTGAAAAGTTTCAGCTGGTTACCTCTTATCACTATAGCTTCAAGCTTACGCAATAGAATAGGGACAAAAACTGTGTCGAACGCTTTTGCGAGGTCTAGGAATATTCCTACAGCATATTCGAACACCTTTATCGAGTTCTTGTGCTAGATAGTCAGTCAGATGATGTACGGCGTCGGCAGTTGATAATTTAGGTCTAAATCCAAACTGAGTTTTAGAAAGGATCAATTTATCCTCCAAATATTTAACCATAGAAGAAGAAGAAGACATAGAAGGCAACAAGGAAATTGGTCTATAGTTTGTCACTTGATCTTTGCTGCCAGATTTATGAACAGGAACAACAACAGCTTTTGAGACACTTGGGGAAAATGACTTTGGATAGGCAATTTTGAAAGTATAAGTCTTGTAAGAGGAGGCCCTAAAATGTGTTTGAACTGTTTAATTATTTTGTTTGGGATATTATCCCATCCGACTGCACAGTCGTCCTTTAAACTCATGATTATGCTTTGCACTTCTGTTTCGTCAGTATCTAATAGCGTAAATGATGATAATGTATTGCTACTCGTAAAAGATTATTGTAAAAGTTTCGATATCTTTTGTACGATAATTGCAATAGGGAATTATCTGGGTGACGCTTAGCTTTCATATGCAGTGTATCCCTATGTCTCATACATTAATGAGACCTGGCGTGATCCAAGGTTTTATGTTATAATTTTTATTACTCAGCCGAATATTGGTTGTGTTTTTCTGAATTGCCTGTTGCACATTTTCGATTAGGTATAACATACAAAACTGTGGGGTGTGGGTCAGCATTATTGTAAACGGGGTCGAAGTCAATGTTGTATAAATCTTCTTCAAGTTTATTTGTGTTTAATTTAGAAATTGTGCGAGTATTATCTTGTTTGGGTAATTTGCAATTTAAGGTAGGTAGGATAGCATTGTGATCGGTTATTGTCGAGTTAATAATAAGCGCAAGTGAGGGGAAACGCGATTTAAGCATGATATGATCTAGGCAGGAACCACTTTGATGTGTAGGTAGCGAACATGCCATGAAAAGAGCAGAGGTTAAGGTATTCCTGTGCAGCTACATCGTAAGAATGTTGATATTAATATCTCTAATCTCTAATCAAAACGATGTTTTTATAGGATGATAACTCTTGCAAGGTATTATTCAGAGAGTCCACAAACTTGTATATATTTCTAAAAGAGGGGGGTCTATATAATGCTAGGATCGAAAAATTTGTTCCATTTTTAATTAACAGACTGTTACAATCGAGTATGTTTGGTTCTTCAACAGATATATCGTAGTGGTTCCTTGCATATACTACCACACCATCGTTTGATTGTAATTAAATACTCTTGTACATACTATATACCGGCATTAATGGTACGTTGTATTGTTTGGCAAGCCAACATTCGGTTAGGATAATAAAGTCACTGGCGCAGTCGGTAGGTTTTGTGGTTGCTCGGCTTCTTGAAATGCAGACAAGTGGCGCATTGTGGTGCCTCAGCCTTCTTCATACATTCCTTTATTGAAGGTGTGTGTTGATTCCCGACATGACTTGGCTGCATGACCATACTGCTGGCAGTTATAACACCGTGTTACCACGGTAAAATCTCTCACTGGGCAAGATGACCAATCTACAAAAACTCTTTCTTTTGAGGGAAAGGAAGTAACATAAATTGATACTGATGATTTACATAAATACAAATAATTAACATTATATACAGGAATTAAAACTGATAGTAATGATTTGAAAATATATAAATAAAGTTGATTACAAATACGTAAATGGGCATATTAAAAAAAAAAAAAAAAAAAAAAAGTAAGGGAGGGATGTAGCATACACGATCATAATGAACATACAAACAGACGCACACACACAACTATACAACTACACACACTGTCAAACATCTGTCGTCTCGTTCCTACACTCCCACGCAGGGTGCGGGGTGGGGGAGGCAGTCTGCTACCCACCGCCGCAGAGTGAAGACGTGTTCGAGTGAGGTTAATGAGCCGATACATAAACTAAACAAATAGTTCATTATTTTAGTATACATAGCTACTTTATAATATAGGTTAGTGACTACTACAACACCTACCTTAGTTTATTACATATTTAGCTAGCCCTCGCCGAGGCGCTTCTAACGACACCACTCACGTGCGGATAGCTCGAAAAAATGTTGAAATGAAAAACTAGTTTTTGGACCATAACTTTAATTTTTATATTACACCTACCTTAGTTTATTACATATTTAGCTAGCCCTCGCCGAGGCGCTTCTAACGACACCACTCACGTGCGGATAGCTCGAAAAAATGTTGAAATGAAAAACTAGTTTTTGGACCATAACTTTAATTTTTATATTACACCTACCTTAGTTTATTACATATTTAGCTAGCCCTCGCCGAGGCGCTTCTAACGACACCACTCACGTGCGGATAGCTCGAAAAAATGTTGAAATGAAAAACTAGTTTTTGGACCATAACTTTAATTTTTATATTACACCTACCTTAGTTTATTACATATTTACGTAGCCCTCGCCGAGGCGCTTCTAACGACACCACTCACGTGCGGATAGCTCGAAAAAATGTTGAAATGAAAAACTAGTTTTTGGACCATAACTTTAATTTTTATATTACACCTACCTTAGTTTATTACATATTTACGTAGCCCTCGCCGAGGCGCTTCTAACGACACCACTCACGTGCGGATAGCTCGAAAAAATGTTGAAATGAAAAACTAGTTTTTGGACCATAACTTTAATTTTTATATTACACCTACCTTAGTTTATTACATATTTACGTAGCCCTCGCCGAGGCGCTTCTAACGACACCACTCACGTGCGGATAGCTCGAAAAAATGTTGAAATGAAAAACTAGTTTTTGGACCATAACTTTAATTTTTATATTACACCTACCTTAGTTTATTACATATTTAGCTAGCCCTCGCCGAGGCGCTTCTAACGACACCACTCACGTGCGGATAGCTCGAAAAAATGTTGAAATGAAAAACTAGTTTTTGGACCATAACTTTAATTTTTATATTACACCTACCTTAGTTTATTACATATTTACGTAGCCCTCGCCGAGGCGCTTCTAACGACACCACTCACGTGCGGATAGCTCGAAAAAATGTTGAAATGAAAAACTAGTTTTTGGACCATAACTTTAATTTTTATATTACACCTCTCTTTCTGGTCGTTCCCTCAATGCTGAGGATCGTGACTGTATGTCAATCTTCTCCACTCGGTCCGGTTCTGCGCCATATGTACCGCTCTCCATATCTGGCCTCCAGTCACCTCCTTGAGTTGGTCCACCCATCTAGCTGGCGCTCTTCCTCTAGCGCGCTTCCCCTCCACTTGTCCGAGAATGATGAGTTTCTCCAGGCTGTGCAATGGGGATCGCATTATGTGCCCAAAGAAACTCCGGATCCTTTCCTGGCACATAGTCAGCAGGCGCTTGGTGACCTTAGTTTATTACATATTTACGTAGCCCTCGCCGAGGCGCTTCTAACGACACCACTCACGTGCGGATAGCTCGAAAAAATGTTGAAATGAAAAACTAGTTTTTGGACCATAACTTTAATTTTTATATTACACCTACCTTAGTTTATTACATATTTACGTAGCCCTCGCCGAGGCGCTTCTAACGACACCACTCACGTGCGGATAGCTCGAAAAAATGTTGAAATGAAAAACTAGTTTTTGGACCATAACTTTAATTTTTATATTACACCTACCTTAGTTTATTACATATTTACGTAGCCCTCGCCGAGGCGCTTCTAACGACACCACTCACGTGCGGATAGCTCGAAAAAATGTTGAAATGAAAAACTAGTTTTTGGACCATAACTTTAATTTTTATATTACACCTACCTTAGTTTATTACATATTTACGTAGCCCTCGCCGAGGCGCTTCTAACGACACCACTCACGTGCGGATAGCTCGAAAAAATGTTGAAATGAAAAACTAGTTTTTGGACCATAACTTTAATTTTTATATTACACCTACCTTAGTTTATTACATATTTACGTAGCCCTCGCCGAGGCGCTTCTAACGACACCACTCACGTGCGGATAGCTCGAAAAAATGTTGAAATGAAAAACTAGTTTTTGGACCATAACTTTAATTTTTATATTACACCTACCTTAGTTTATTACATATTTACGTAGCCCTCGCCGAGGCGCTTCTAACGACACCACTCACGTGCGGATAGCTCGAAAAAATGTTGAAATGAAAAACTAGTTTTTGGACCATAACTTTAATTTTTATATTACACCTACCTTAGTTTATTACATATTTACGTAGCCCTCGCCGAGGCGCTTCTAACGACACCACTCACGTGCGGATAGCTCGAAAAAATGTTGAAATGTAAAACTAGTTTTTGGACCATAACTTTAATTTTTATATTACACCTACCTTAGTTTATTACATATTTAGCTAGCCCTCGCCGAGGCGCTTCTAACGACACCACTCACGTGCGGATAGCTCGAAAAAATGTTGAAATGAAAAACTAGTTTTTGGACCATAACTTTAATTTTTATATTACACCTACCTTAGTTTATTACATATTTAGCTAGCCCTCGCCGAGGCGCTTCTAACGACACCACTCACGTGCGGATAGCTCGAAAAAATGTTGAAATTTAAAACTAGTTTTTGGACCATAACTTTAATTTTTATATTACACCTACCTTAGTTTATTACATATTTAGCTAGCCCTCGCCGAGGCGCTTCTAACGAGACCAGTCACGTGCGGATAGCTCGAAAAAATGTTGAAATGAAAAACTAGTTTTTGGACCATAACTTTAATTTTTATATTACACCTACCTTAGTTTATTACATATTTAGCTAGCCCTCGCCGAGGCGCTTCTAACGACACCACTCACGTGCGGATAGCTCGAAAAAATGTTGAAATGAAAAACTAGTTTTTGGACCATAACTTTAATTTTTATATTACACCTACCTTAGTTTATTACATATTTAGCTAGCCCTCGCCGAGGCGCTTCTAACGACACCACTCACGTGCGGATAGCTCGAAAAAATGTTGAAATGAAAAACTAGTTTTTGGACCATAACTTTAATTTTTATATTACACCTACCTTAGTTTATTACATATTTAGCTAGCCCTCGCCGAGGCGCTTCTAACGACACCACTCACGTGCGGATAGCTCGAAAAAATGTTGAAATGAAAAACTAGTTTTTGGACCATAACTTTAATTTTTATATTACACCTACCTTAGTTTATTACATATTTAGCTAGCCCTCGCCGAGGCGCTTCTAACGACACCACTCACGTGCGGATAGCTCGAAAAAATGTTGAAATGAAAAACTAGTTTTTGGACCATAACTTTAATTTTTATATTACACCTACCTTAGTTTATTACATATTTAGCTAGCCCTCGCCGAGGCGCTTCTAACGACACCACTCACGTGCGGATAGCTCGAAAAAATGTTGAAATGAAAAACTAGTTTTTGGACCATAACTTTAATTTTTATATTACACCTACCTTAGTTTATTACATATTTAGCTAGCCCTCGCCGAGGCGCTTCTAACGACACCACTCACGTGCGGATAGCTCGAAAAAATGTTGAAATGAAAAACTAGTTTTTGGACCATAACTTTAATTTTTATATTACACCTACCTTAGTTTATTACATATTTACGTAGCCCTCGCCGAGGCGCTTCTAACGACACCACTCACGTGCGGATAGCTCGAAAAAATGTTGAAATGAAAAACTAGTTTTTGGACCATAACTTTAATTTTTATATTACACCTACCTTAGTTTATTACATATTTAGCTAGCCCTCGCCGAGGCGCTTCTAACGACACCACTCACGTGCGGATAGCTCGAAAAAATGTTGAAATGAAAAACTAGTTTTTGGACCATAACTTTAATTTTTATATTACACCTACCTTAGTTTATTACATATTTAGCTAGCCCTCGCCGAGGCGCTTCTAACGACACCACTCACGTGCGGATAGCTCGAAAAAATGTTGAAATGAAAAACTAGTTTTTGGACCATAACTTTAATTTTTATATTACACCTACCTTAGTTTATTACATATTTAGCTAGCCCTCGCCGAGGCGCTTCTAACGACACCACTCACGTGCGGATAGCTCGAAAAAATGTTGAAATGAAAAACTAGTTTTTGGACCATAACTTTAATTTTTATATTACACCTACCTTAGTTTATTACATATTTAGCTAGCCCTCGCCGAGGCGCTTCTAACGACACCACTCACGTGCGGATAGCTCGAAAAAATGTTGAAATGAAAAACTAGTTTTTGGACCATAACTTTAATTTTTATATTACACCTACCTTAGTTTATTACATATTTAGCTAGCCCTCGCCGAGGCGCTTCTAACGACACCACTCACGTGCGGATAGCTCGAAAAAATGTTGAAATGAAAAACTAGTTTTTGGACCATAACTTTAATTTTTATATTACACCTACCTTAGTTTATTACATATTTACGTAGCCCTCGCCGAGGCGCTTCTAACGACACCACTCACGTGCGGATAGCTCGAAAAAATGTTGAAATGAAAAACTAGTTTTTGGACCATAACTTTAATTTTTATATTACACCTACCTTAGTTTATTACATATTTAGCTAGCCCTCGCCGAGGCGCTTCTAACGACACCACTCACGTGCGGATAGCTCGAAAAAATGTTGAAATGAAAAACTAGTTTTTGGACCATAACTTTAATTTTTATATTACACCTACCTTAGTTTATTACATATTTAGCTAGCCCTCGCCGAGGCGCTTCTAACGACACCACTCACGTGCGGATAGCTCGAAAAAATGTTGAAATGAAAAACTAGTTTTTGGACCATAACTTTAATTTTTATATTACACCTACCTTAGTTTATTACATATTTAGCTAGCCCTCGCCGAGGCGCTTCTAACGACACCACTCACGTGCGGATAGCTCGAAAAAATGTTGAAATTTAAAACTAGTTTTTGGACCATAACTTTAATTTTTATATTACACCTACCTTAGTTTATTACATATTTAGCTAGCCCTCGCCGAGGCGCTTCTAACGACACCAGTCACGTGCGGATAGCTCGAAAAAATGTTGAAATGAAAAACTAGTTTTTGGACCATAACTTTAATTTTTATATTACACCTACCTTAGTTTATTACATATTTAGCTAGCCCTCGCCGAGGCGCTTCTAACGACACCACTCACGTGCGGATAGCTCGAAAAAATGTTGAAATGAAAAACTAGTTTTTGGACCATAACTTTAATTTTTATATTACACCTACCTTAGTTTATTACATATTTAGCTAGCCCTCGCCGAGGCGCTTCTAACGACACCACTCACGTGCGGATAGCTCGAAAAAATGTTGAAATGAAAAACTAGTTTTTGGACCATAACTTTAATTTTTATATTACACCTACCTTAGTTTATTACATATTTAGCTAGCCCTCGCCGAGGCGCTTCTAACGACACCACTCACGTGCGGATAGCTCGAAAAAATGTTGAAATGAAAAACTAGTTTTTGGACCATAACTTTAATTTTTATATTACACCTACCTTAGTTTATTACATATTTAGCTAGCCCTCGCCGAGGCGCTTCTAACGACACCACTCACGTGCGGATAGCTCGAAAAAATGTTGAAATGAAAAACTAGTTTTTGGACCATAACTTTAATTTTTATATTACACCTACCTTAGTTTATTACATATTTAGCTAGCCCTCGCCGAGGCGCTTCTAACGACACCACTCACGTGCGGATAGCTCGAAAAAATGTTGAAATGAAAAACTAGTTTTTGGACCATAACTTTAATTTTTATATTACACCTACCTTAGTTTATTACATATTTACGTAGCCCTCGCCGAGGCGCTTCTAACGACACCACTCACGTGCGGATAGCTCGAAAAAATGTTGAAATGAAAAACTAGTTTTTGGACCATAACTTTAATTTTTATATTACACCTACCTTAGTTTATTACATATTTAGCTAGCCCTCGCCGAGGCGCTTCTAACGACACCACTCACGTGCGGATAGCTCGAAAAAATGTTGAAATGAAAAACTAGTTTTTGGACCATAACTTTAATTTTTATATTACACCTACCTTAGTTTATTACATATTTAGCTAGCCCTCGCCGAGGCGCTTCTAACGACACCACTCACGTGCGGATAGCTCGAAAAAATGTTGAAATGAAAAACTAGTTTTTGGACCATAACTTTAATTTTTATATTACACCTACCTTAGTTTATTACATATTTACGTAGCCCTCGCCGAGGCGCTTCTAACGACACCACTCACGTGCGGATAGCTCGAAAAAATGTTGAAATGAAAAACTAGTTTTTGGACCATAACTTTAATTTTTATATTACACCTACCTTAGTTTATTACATATTTAGCTAGCCCTCGCCGAGGCGCTTCTAACGACACCACTCACGTGCGGATAGCTCGAAAAAATGTTGAAATGAAAAACTAGTTTTTGGACCATAACTTTAATTTTTATATTACACCTACCTTAGTTTATTACATATTTAGCTAGCCCTCGCCGAGGCGCTTCTAACGACACCACTCACGTGCGGATAGCTCGAAAAAATGTTGAAATGAAAAACTAGTTTTTGGACCATAACTTTAATTTTTATATTACACCTACCTTAGTTTATTACATATTTAGCTAGCCCTCGCCGAGGCGCTTCTAACGACACCACTCACGTGCGGATAGCTCGAAAAAATGTTGAAATGAAAAACTAGTTTTTGGACCATAACTTTAATTTTTATATTACACCTACCTTAGTTTATTACATATTTACGTAGCCCTCGCCGAGGCGCTTCTAACGACACCACTCACGTGCGGATAGCTCGAAAAAATGTTGAAATGAAAAACTAGTTTTTGGACCATAACTTTAATTTTTATATTACACCTACCTTAGTTTATTACATATTTAGCTAGCCCTCGCCGAGGCGCTTCTAACGACACCACTCACGTGCGGATAGCTCGAAAAAATGTTGAAATGAAAAACTAGTTTTTGGACCATAACTTTAATTTTTATATTACACCTACCTTAGTTTATTACATATTTAGCTAGCCCTCGCCGAAGCGCTTCTAACGACACCACTCACGTGCGGATAGCTCGAAAAAATGTTGAAATTTAAAACTAGTTTTTGGACCATAACTTTAATTTTTATATTACACCTACCTTAGTTTATTACATATTTAGCTAGCCCTCGCCGAGGCGCTTCTAACGACACCACTCACGTGCGGATAGCTCGAAAAAATGTTGAAATGAAAAACTAGTTTTTGGACCATAACTTTAATTTTTATATTACACCTACCTTAGTTTATTACATATTTAGCTAGCCCTCGCCGAGGCGCTTCTAACGAGACCAGTCACGTGCGGATAGCTCGAAAAAATGTTGAAATGAAAAACTAGTTTTTGGACCATAACTTTAATTTTTATATTACACCTACCTTAGTTTATTACATATTTAGCTAGCCCTCGCCGAGGCGCTTCTAACGACACCACTCACGTGCGGATAGCTCGAAAAAATGTTGAAATGAAAAACTAGTTTTTGGACCATAACTTTAATTTTTATATTACACCTACCTTAGTTTATTACATATTTAGCTAGCCCTCGCCGAGGCGCTTCTAACGACACCACTCACGTGCGGATAGCTCGAAAAAATGTTGAAATGAAAAACTAGTTTTTGGACCATAACTTTAATTTTTATATTACACCTACCTTAGTTTATTACATATTTAGCTAGCCCTCGCCGAGGCGCTTCTAACGACACCACTCACGTGCGGATAGCTCGAAAAAATGTTGAAATGAAAAACTAGTTTTTGGACCATAACTTTAATTTTTATATTACACCTACCTTAGTTTATTACATATTTAGCTAGCCCTCGCCGAGGCACTTCTAACGACACCACTCACGTGCGGATAGCTCGAAAAAATGTTGAAATGAAAAACTAGTTTTTGGACCATAACTTTAATTTTTATATTACACCTACCTTAGTTTATTACATATTTAGCTAGCCCTCGCCGAGGCGCTTCTAACGACACCACTCACGTGCGGATAGCTCGAAAAAATGTTGAAATGAAAAACTAGTTTTTGGACCATAACTTTAATTTTTATATTACACCTACCTTAGTTTATTACATATTTACGTAGCCCTCGCCGAGGCGCTTCTAACGACACCACTCACGTGCGGATAGCTCGAAAAAATGTTGAAATGAAAAACTAGTTTTTGGACCATAACTTTAATTTTTATATTACACCTACCTTAGTTTATTACATATTTAGCTAGCCCTCGCCGAGGCGCTTCTAACGACACCACTCACGTGCGGATAGCTCGAAAAAATGTTGAAATGAAAAACTAGTTTTTGGACCATAACTTTAATTTTTATATTACACCTACCTTAGTTTATTACATATTTAGCTAGCCCTCGCCGAGGCGCTTCTAACGACACCACTCACGTGCGGATAGCTCGAAAAAATGTTGAAATGAAAAACTAGTTTTTGGACCATAACTTTAATTTTTATATTACACCTACCTTAGTTTATTACATATTTAGCTAGCCCTCGCCGAGGCGCTTCTAACGACACCACTCACGTGCGGATAGCTCGAAAAAATGTTGAAATGAAAAACTAGTTTTTGGACCATAACTTTAATTTTTATATTACACCTACCTTAGTTTATTACATATTTAGCTAGCCCTCGCCGAGGCGCTTCTAACGACACCACTCACGTGCGGATAGCTCGAAAAAATGTTGAAATGAAAAACTAGTTTTTGGACCATTACTTTAATTTTTATATTACACCTACCTTAGTTTATTACATATTTAGCTAGCCCTCGCCGAGGCGCTTCTAACGACACCACTCACGTGCGGATAGCTCGAAAAAATGTTGAAATGAAAAACTAGTTTTTGGACCATAACTTTAATTTTTATATTACACCTACCTTAGTTTATTACATATTTAGCTAGCCCTCGCCGAGGCGCTTCTAACGACACCACTCACGTGCGGATAGCTCGAAAAAATGTTGAAATTTAAAACTAGTTTTTGGACCATAACTTTAATTTTTATATTACACCTACCTTAGTTTATTACATATTTACGTAGCCCTCGCCGAGGCGCTTCTAACGACACCACTCACGTGCGGATAGCTCGAAAAAATGTTGAAATGAAAAACTAGTTTTTGGACCATAACTTTAATTTTTATATTACACCTACCTTAGTTTATTACATATTTAGCTAGCCCTCGCCGAGGCGCTTCTAACGACACCACTCACGTGCGGATAGCTCGAAAAAATGTTGAAATGAAAATCTAGTTTTTGGACCATAACTTTAATTTTTATATTACACCTACCTTAGTTTATTACATATTTAGCTAGCCCTCGCCGAGGCGCTTCTAACGACACCACTCACGTGCGGATAGCTCGAAAAAATGTTGAAATGAAAAACTAGTTTTTGGACCATAACTTTAATTTTTATATTACACCTACCTTAGTTTATTACATATTTACGTAGCCCTCGCCGAGGCGCTTCTAACGACACCACTCACGTGCGGATAGCTCGAAAAAATGTTGAAATGAAAAACTAGTTTTTGGACCATAACTTTAATTTTTATATTACACCTACCTTAGTTTATTACATATTTAGCTAGCCCTCGCCGAGGCGCTTCTAACGACACCACTCACGTGCGGATAGCTCGAAAAAATGTTGAAATGAAAAACTAGTTTTTGGACCATAACTTTAATTTTTATATTACACCTACCTTAGTTTATTACATATTTAGCTAGCCCTCGCCGAGGCGCTTCTAACGACACCACTCACGTGCGGATAGCTCGAAAAAATGTTGAAATGAAAAACTAGTTTTTGGACCATAACTTTAATTTTTATATTACACCTACCTTAGTTTATTACATATTTAGCTAGCCCTCGCCGAGGCGCTTCTAACGACACCACTCACGTGCGGATAGCTCGAAAAAATGTTGAAATGAAAAACTAGTTTTTGGACCATAACTTTAATTTTTATATTACACCTACCTTAGTTTATTACATATTTAGCTAGCCCTCGCCGAGGCGCTTCTAACGACACCACTCACGTGCGGATAGCTCGAAAAAATGTTGAAATGAAAAACTAGTTTTTGGACCATAACTTTAATTTTTATATTACACCTACCTTAGTTTATTACATATTTAGCTAGCCCTCGCCGAGGCGCTTCTAACGACACCACTCACGTGCGGATAGCTCGAAAAAATGTTGAAATGAAAAACTAGTTTTTGGACCATAACTTTAATTTTTATATTACACCTACCTTAGTTTATTACATATTTAGCTAGCCCTCGCCGAGGCGCTTCTAACGACACCACTCACGTGCGGATAGCTCGAAAAAATGTTGAAATGAAAAACTAGTTTTTGGACCATAACTTTAATTTTTATATTACACCTACCTTAGTTTATTACATATTTAGCTAGCCCTCGCCGAGGCGCTTCTAACGACACCACTCACGTGCGGATAGCTCGAAAAAATGTTGAAATGAAAAACTAGTTTTTGGACCATAACTTTAATTTTTATATTACACCTACCTTAGTTTATTACATATTTAGCTAGCCCTCGCCGAGGCGCTTCTAACGACACCACTCACGTGCGGATAGCTCGAAAAAATGTTGAAATGAAAAACTAGTTTTTGGACCATAACTTTAATTTTTATATTACACCTACCTTAGTTTATTACATATTTAGCTAGTCCTCGCCGAGGCGCTTCTAACGACACCACTCACGTGCGGATAGCTCGAAAAAATGTTGAAATGAAAAACTAGTTTTTGGACCATAACTTTAATTTTTATATTACACCTACCTTAGTTTATTACATATTTAGCTAGCCCTCGCCGAGGCGCTTCTAACGACACCACTCACGTGCGGATAGCTCGAAAAAATGTTGTAATGAAAAACTAGTTTTTGGACCATAACTTTAATTTTTATATTACACCTACCTTAGTTTATTACATATTTAGCTAGCCCTCGCTACTCGCTACGTTAGGTTAGAAGTTTAGAACCTAACCTAACTACACTTCTCATCAAAAAAATCGAAACACTTTCGTTTTTATTGTTTTTGTCCTAATTTTTTACAAAAGAGAATTAATTCCATGAAAAAAAAACATTATTGTGTAGCTGGCAGTTTGGTCATTACAGTAAGAAGAAAAAAATCAAAATTCGAAATTAGAATTTCATTTGTTTATCCTATAAATGAAATTAATCACTGTTTTGAGACAAATGTGTATTTAGGGTTGGAGTACGTTTCTCGTTTAAAAACTAAAAATTAGCGCTTGTCTTTAAACTTTTTGTTTCTTATTTCATTTACTGTGACTTTGGGACGTCTGAAAAAACTTTTTTTTCTAAAACATTTGGATACTTCGCCCGCAGAAGCCGCCCAAGTGGTGGCATTGCTGGATTCTGGACTTAGTCAGCGTGTTGTGGCTGCAAGATTGCATCTAAGCTTATCATCTATTCATACAGTCTACAAACGCTATCGGGAGACTGGTTCGTTCACGCGCCGTTCAGGATCTGTCAGGAATCGGGTCACTTCTGAGCGAGATGATCGATTTATTGTAACAACTTCTTTACGAAATCGACGCCTTAACGCTTTTCAACTGCAGCAGCAGCTTCGCGTTGTACGAAGAGTAGCTGTAAGTGACTCTACAATAAGAAGAAGGTTGAAGGAACGCGGATTGGCACCGCATAAGCCAGCGAATGGGCCGAAATTAACTGCAGACCATTGAAGAGCGCGCCTTAACTTTGCACGCGAGCACCTAACTTGGTCATACCTTCAGTGGAGCAAAGGACTGTTTTCTGATGAGTGTAAAATTATGCTGTATGGTAACGACGGAAGGAACAAGGTCTACAGAAGAGATGGAGAACGCTTTGCACAATGCTGCATTGAAGAAAAGGTCAGCTATGGTGGCGGTTCGTGGACGGTTTGGGGAGGAATCAGCGCCGACGGTAAGACAGAACTTGCCTTTGTGTCTGGGCCACGGCTGCCTGCACTAAACTCTCATCGGTACATCGAACAGTGTCTTGAACCTCATGTGATGCCCTATGCACATTTTATTGGCAACGACTTCATATTCATGCACGACAATGCTAGAGCTCACACCGCGGGCGTCGTACGAGATTATCTTACCGAAGTCGGTATCTCCATTATGGTATGGCCAGCAAGAAGCCCGGACATGAATCCCATTGAACATCTATGGGATGAATTAAAGAGACGAATTCGAGCAAGAGATCCAGCCCCAGAAACACTTAGCCAGCTGCAAAATGCAATCCAAGAGGAATGGGATAATATACCACAACATGTGATCGTGACTCTCATCCGATCGATGAAGAACCGTATGGAAGCAGTAATAAGAGCTCGCGGAGGGAATACAAGTTATTAAATAAACGTTTCTTACATTTTTTTTTCATTTACGCGTGTTGTTTTACCCATTTCCTTCATATTTCATACAGGGTAAAAATTACTCATTATACAAAATACGAAACCTATGAAGACTTAATTTGAATTTAGAACATTAACATTAGGATTTAAAAACCTCATACTACTCACTATTAAATGACATTTTACATTTATTCCTAAATATACACATTTTTCTGATAATCCTTATCAAATCATAAACTGCGAGGTGTTTCGATTTTTTTGATGAGAAGTGTATATCAAACCTAACTTTTTTCGGACATTTTTGTTTATTTTTTTTCGGACATTTTTTTTTATGTAAGGTTAGGTTAGAACCTAACCTAACTATATCAAACCTAACTTTTTTCGGACATTTTTGAAACTTTTTTCGGACATTTTTGTAACTTTTTTCGGACATTTTTGTATCTTTTTTCGGACATTTTTGTAACTTTTTTCGGACATTTTTGTAACTTTTTTCGGACATTTTTGTATCTTTTTTCGGACATTTTTGTATCTTTTTTCGGACTTTTTTGTATCTTTTTTCGGACATTTTTGAAACTTTTTTCGGACATTTTTTTGTAACTTTTTTCGGACATTTTTTTTTATGTAAGGTTAGGTTAGAACTTAACCTAACTATATCAAACCTAACTTTTTTCGGACATTTTTGTAACTTTTTTCGGACATTTTTTTTGTTACTTTTTTCGGACATTTTTGTAACTTTTTTCGGACATTTCTTTTATGTAAGGTGAGGTTAGAACCTAACCTAACTATATCAAACCTTACTTTTTTCGTACATTTTTGTTACTTTTTTCGGACATTTTTTTGTAACTTTTTTCGGACATTTTTGTATCTTTTTTCGGACATTTTTGTATCTTTTTTCGGACATTTTTGTAACTTTATTCGGACATTTTTTTTGTTACTTTTTTCGGACATTATTGTAACTTTTTTCGGACATTTTTGTATCTTTTTTCGGACATTTTTGCACCTTTTTTCGGACATTTTTATAAATGTTAGGTGAGGTTAGAAACTAACCTAACTATATCAAACCTAACTTTTTTCGGACATTTTTTTTATGTAAGGTTAGGTTAGAACCTAACCTAACTATATCAAACCTAACTTTTTTCAGACATTTTTGTATCTTTTTTCGGACATTTTTGTAACTTTTTTCGGACATTTCTTTTATGTAAGGTTAGGTTAGAAGTTTAGAACCTAACCTAACTATATCAAACCTAACTTTTTTCGGACATTTTTTGTGTAACTTTTTTCGGACATTTTTTTTTGTGTAAGGTTAGGTTAGAACCTAACCTAACTATATCAAACCTAACTTTTTTCGGACATTTTTGAAACTTTTTTCGGACATTTTTGTAATTTTTTTCGGACATTTTTTTGTATCTTTTTTCGGACATTTTTGTAACTTTATTCGGACATTTTTTTTGTTACTTTTTTCGGACATTATTGTAACTTTTTTCGGACATTTTTGTATCTTTTTTCGGACATTTTTGCAACTTTTTTCGGACATTTTTATTAATGTTAGGTGAGGTTAGAAACTAACCTAACTATATCAAACCTAACTTTTTTCGGACATTTTTTTTATGTAAGGTTAGGTTAGAACCTAACCTAACTATATCAAACCTAACTTTTTTCAGACATTTTTGTATCTTTTTTCGGACATTTTTGTAACTTTTTTCGGACATTTCTTTTATGTAAGGTTAGGTTAGAAGTTTAGAACCTAACCTAACTATATCAAACCTAACTTTTTTCGGACATTTTTGTGTAACTTTTTTCGGACATTTTTTTTTGTGTAAGGTTAGGTTAGAACCTAACCTAACTATATCAAACCTAACTTTTTTCGGACATTTTTGAAACTTTTTTCGGACATTTTTGTAATTTTTTTCGGACATTTTTTTGTATCTTTTTTGGACATTTTTATTAATGTTAGGTGAGGTTAGAACCTAACCTAACTATATCAAACCTTACTTTTTTCAGACATTTTTTTAACTTTTTTCGGACATTTTTTTTAATGTTAGGTTAGGTTAGAACCTAACCTAACTGTATCAAACCTAACTTTTTTCGGACATTTTTGTATCTTTTTTCGGACATTTTTGTAACTTTATTCGGACATTTTTTTTGTTACTTTTTTCGGACATTATTGTAACTTTTTTCGGACATTTTTGTATCTTTTTTCGGACATTTTTGCACCTTTTTTCGGACATTTTTATTAATGTTAGGTGAGGTTAGAAACTAACCTAACTATATCAAACCTAACTTTTTTCGGACATTTTTTTTAATGCTAGGTTAGGTTAGAACCTAACCTAACTGTATCAAACCTAACTTTTTTCGGACATTTTTGTAACTTTTTTCGGACATTTTTGTAACTTTTTTCGGACATTTTTGTATCTTTTTTCGGACATTTTTGTATCTTTTTTCGGACTTTTTTGTATCTTTTTTCGGACATTTTTGAAACTTTTTTCGGACATTTTTTTGTAACTTTTTTCGGACATTTTTTTTATGTAAGGTTAGGTTAGAACTTAACCTAACTATATCAAACCTAACTTTTTTCGGACATTTTTGTAACTTTTTTCGGACATTTTTTTTGTTACTTTTTTCGGACATTTTTGTAACTTTTTTCGGACATTTCTTTTATGTAAGGTGAGGTTAGAACCTAACCTAACTATATCAAACCTTACTTTTTTCGGACATTTTTGTTACTTTTTTCGGACATTTTTTTGTAACTTTTTTCGGACATTTTTGTATCTTTTTTCGGACATTTTTGTATCTTTTTTCGGACATTTTTGTAACTTTATTCGGACATTTTTTTTGTTACTTTTTTCGGACATTATTGTAACTTTTTTCGGACATTTTTGTAACTTTTTTCGGACATTTTTGCACCTTTTTTCGGACATTTTTATAAATGTTAGGTGAGGTTAGAAACTAACCTAACTATATCAAACCTAACTTTTTTCGGACATTTTTTTTATGTAAGGTTAGGTTAGAACCTAACCTAACTATATCAAACCTAACTTTTTTCAGACATTTTTGTATCTTTTTTCGGACATTTTTGTAACTTTTTTCGGACATTTCTTTTATGTAAGGTTAGGTTAGAACCTAACCTAACTATATCAAACCTAACTTTTTTCGGACATTTTTGTGTAACTTTTTTCGGACATTTTTTTTTGTGTAAGGTTAGGTTAGAACCTAACCTAACTATATCAAACCTAACTTTTTTCGGACATTTTTGAAACTTTTTTCGGACATTTTTGTAATTTTTTTCGGACATTTTTTTGTATCTTTTTTGGACATTTTTATTAATGTTAGGTGAGGTTAGAACCTAACCTAACTATATCAAACCTTACTTTTTTCAGACATTTTTTTAACTTTTTTCGGACATTTTTTTTTAATGTTAGGTTAGGTTAGAACCTAACCTAACTGTATCAAACCTAACTTTTTTCGGACATTTTTGTATCTTTTTTCGGACATTTTTGTAACTTTATTCGGACATTTTTTTTGTTACTTTTTTCGGACATTATTGTAACTTTTTTCGGACATTTTTGTATCTTTTTTCGGACATTTTTGCAACTTTTTTCGGACATTTTTATTAATGTTAGGTGAGGTTAGAAACTAACCTAACTATATCAAACCTAACTTTTTTCGGACATTTTTTTTAATGCTAGGTTAGGTTAGAACCTAACCTAACTGTATCAAACCTAACTTTTTTCGGACATTTTTGTTACTTTTTTCGGACATTTTTGTATCTTTTTTCGGACATTTTTGTAACTTTTTTCGGTAATTTTTGAAACTTTTTTCGGACATTTTTGTATCTTTTTTCGGACTTTTTTGTATCTTTTTTCGGACTTTTTTGTATCTTTTTTCGGACATTTTTGAAACTTTTTTCGGACATTTTTTTGTAACTTTTTTCGGACATTTTTATTAATGTTAGGTGAGGTTAGAACCTAACCTAACTATATAAACCTTACTTTTTCGGACATTTTTGTGTAACTTTTTTCGGACATTTTTTTTTATGTAAGGTTAGGTTAGAACTTAACCTAACTATATCAAACCTAACTTTTTTCGGACATTTTTGTAACTTTTTTCGGACATTTTTTTTGTTACTTTTTTCGGACATTATTGTAACTTTTTTCGGACATTTTTGTATCTTTTTTCGGACATTTTTGTAACTTTTTTCGGACATTTTTGTAACTTTTTTCGGACATTTTTGTATCTTTTTTCGGTCATTTTTGTATCTTTTTTCGGACATTTTTGTAACTTTTTTCGGACATTTCTTTTATGTAAGGTGAGGTTAGAACCTAACCTAACTATATCAAACCTTACTTTTTTCGGACATTTTTGTTACTTTTTTCGGACATTTTTTTGTAACTTTTTTCGGACATTTTTGTATCTTTTTTCGGACATTTTTGTTACTTTTTTCGGACATTATTGTAACTTTTTTCGGACATTTTTGTAACTTTTTTCGGACATTTTTGTATCTTTTTTCGGTCATTTTTGTATCTTTTTTCGGACATTTTTGTTACTTTTTTCGGACATTTTTGTATCTTTTTTCGGACATTTTTGAAACTTTTTTCGGATATTTTTGTAACTTTTTTCGGACATTTTTGTAACTTTTTTCGGACATTTTTGTATCTTTTTTCGGACATTTTTATTAATGTTAGGTTAGGTTAGAACCTAACCTAACTATATCAAACCTAACTTTTTTCGGACATTTTTGAAACTTTTTTCGGACATTTTTGTAACTTTTTTCGGACATTTTTGTAACTTTTTTCGGACATTTTTGTAACTTTTTTCGGACATTTTTGTATCTTTTTTCGGACATTTTTGTAACTTTTTTCGGACATTTTTTTTATGTAAGGTTAGGTTAGAACCTAACCTAACTATATCAAACCTAACTTTTTTCAGACATTTTTGTAACTTTTTTCGGACATTTTTATTAATATTAGGTGAGGTTAGAAACTAACCTAACTATATCAAACCTAACTTTTTTCGGACATTTTTGAAACTTTTTTCGGACATTTTTGTAACTTTTTTCGGACATTTTTTTGTATCTTTTTTGGACATTTTTATTAATGTTAGGTGAGGTTAGAACCTAACCTAACTATATAAAACCTTACTTTTTTCAGACATTTTTGTAACTTTTTTCGGACATTTTTTTTAATGTTAGGTTAGGTTAGAACCTAACCTAACTGTATCAAACCTAACTTTTTTCGGACATTTTTGTATCTTTTTTCGGACATTTTTTTAACTTTTTTCGGACATTTTTTTGTAACTTTTTTCGGACATTTTTATTAATGTTAGGTGAGGTTAGAACCTAACCTAACTATATAAACCTTACTTTTTCGGACATTTTTGTGTAACTTTTTTCGGACATTTTTTTTTATGTAAGGTTAGGTTAGAACTTAACCTAACTATATCAAACCTAACTTTTTTCGGACATTTTTGTAACTTTTTTCGGACATTTTTGTATCTTTTTTCGGACATTTTTGTAACTTTTTTCAGACATTTTTTTTATGTAAGGTTAGGTTAGAACCTAACCTAACTATATCAAACCTAACTTTTTTCAGACATTTTTGTAACTTTTTTCGGACATTTTTATTAATATTAGGTGAGGTTAGAAACTAACCTAACTATATCAAACCTAACTTTTTTCGGACATTTTTGAAACTTTTTTCGGACATTTTTGTAACTTTTTTCGGACATTTTTTTTAATGTTAGGTTAGGTTAGAACCTAACCTAACTGTATCAAACCTAACTTTTTTCGGACATTTTTGTATCTTTTTTCGGACATTTTTTTAACTTTTTTCGGACATTTTTTTGTAACTTTTTTCGGACATTTTTATTAATGTTAGGTGAGGTTAGAACCTAACCTAACTATATAAACCTTACTTTTTTCGGACATTTTTGTTACTTTTTTCGGACATTTTTTTGTAACTTTTTTCGGACATTTTTGTATCTTTTTTCGGACATTTTTGTTACTTTTTTCGGACATTATTGTAACTTTTTTCGGACATTTTTGTAACTTTTTTCGGACATTTTTGTATCTTTTTTCGGTCATTTTTGTATCTTTTTTCGGACATTTTTGTTACTTTTTTCGGACATTTTTGTATCTTTTTTCGGACATTTTTGAAACTTTTTTCGGATATTTTTGTAACTTTTTTCGGATATTTTTGTAACTTTTTTCGGACATTTTTGTATCTTTTTTCGGACATTTTTATTAATGTTAGGTTAGGTTAGAACCTAACCTAACTATATCAAACCTAACTTTTTTCGGACATTTTTGAAACTTTTTTCGGACATTTTTGTAACTTTTTTCGGACATTTTTGTAACTTTTTTCGGACATTTTTGTAACTTTTTTCGGACATTTTTGTATCTTTTTTCGGACATTTTTGTAACTTTTTTCGGACATTTTTTTTATGTAAGGTTAGGTTAGAACCTAACCTAACTATATCAAACCTAACTTTTTTCAGACATTTTTGTAACTTTTTTCGGACATTTTTATTAATATTAGGTGAGGTTAGAAACTAACCTAACTATATCAAACCTAACTTTTTTCGGACATTTTTGAAACTTTTTTCGGACATTTTTGTAACTTTTTTCGGACATTTTTTTGTATCTTTTTTGGACATTTTTATTAATGTTAGGTGAGGTTAGAACCTAACCTAACTATATAAAACCTTACTTTTTTCAGACATTTTTGTAACTTTTTTCGGACATTTTTTTTAATGTTAGGTTAGGTTAGAACCTAACCTAACTGTATCAAACCTAACTTTTTTCGGACATTTTTGTATCTTTTTTCGGACATTTTTTTAACTTTATTCGGACATTTTTTTTGTTACTTTTTTCGGACATTATTGTAACTTTTTTCGGACATTTTTGTATCTTTTTTCGGACATTTTTGCAACTTTTTTCGGACATTTTTTTTAATGTTTGGTTAGGTTAGAACCTAACCTAACTGTATTAAACCTAACTTTTTTCGGACATTTTTGTTACTTTTTTCGGACATTTTTGTTACTTTTTTCGGACATTTTTGTATCTTTTTTCGGACATTTTTGTTACTTTTTTCGGACATTTTTGTAACTTTTTTCGGACATTTCTTTTATGTAAGGTGAGGTTAGAACCTAACCTAACTATATCAAACCTTACTTTTTTCGTACATTTTTGTTACTTTTTTCGGACATTTTTTTGTAACTTTTTTCGGACATTTTTGTATCTTTTTTCGGACATTTTTGTATCTTTTTTCGGACATTTTTGTAACTTTATTCGGACATTTTTTTTGTTACTTTTTTCGGACATTATTGTAACTTTTTTTTGACATTTTTGTATCTTTTTTCGGACATTTTTGCACCTTTTTTCGGACATTTTTATAAATGTTAGGTGAGGTTAGAAACTAACCTAACTATATCAAACCTAACTTTTTTCGGACATTTTTTTTATGTAAGGTTAGGTTAGAACCTAACCTAACTATATCAAACCTAACTTTTTTCAGACATTTTTGTATCTTTTTTCGGACATTTTTGTAACTTTTTTCGGACATTTCTTTTATGTAAGGTTAGGTTAGAAGTTTAGAACCTAACCTAACTATATCAAACCTAACTTTTTTCGGACATTTTTGTGTAACTTTTTTCGGACATTTTTTTTTGTGTAAGGTTAGGTTAGAACCTAACCTAACTATATCAAACCTAACTTTTTTCGGACATTTTTGAAACTTTTTTCGGACATTTTTGTAATTTTTTTCGGACATTTTTTTGTATCTTTTTTCGGACATTTTTGTAACTTTATTCGGACATTTTTTTTGTTACTTTTTTCGGACATTATTGTAACTTTTTTCGGACATTTTTGTATCTTTTTTCGGACATTTTTGCAACTTTTTTCGGACATTTTTATTAATGTTAGGTGAGGTTAGAAACTAACCTAACTATATCAAACCTAACTTTTTTCGGACATTTTTATTAATGTTAGGTGAGGTTAGAAACTAACCTAACTATATCAAACCTAACTTTTTTCGGACATTTTTTTTATGTAAGGTTAGGTTAGGTTAGGTTAGGTTAGGTTAGGTTAGGTTTTTTTTTTTTTTTTTTTTTTTTAGATAGGCGTTTATGCTATTCATCCCTCTAACTTGATCAGAGTCCTTTTTGTGCCTGATGTTTCTTCGCCGGTAAAAATTTGATGGTAGGTTTGGGAGTTGGGCAAGTGACTTTGTCATCTGCCTCAGCACCGTATTTCTTATTTCGCAGGATTTTCGCAGTTTCGTATTTTTTTTGCTTATGCTGTAGTGAGGGGTGATTTTTACCATCACCTACTCTATATCAGTTAAGCGGTCGCAGAGGTTTACGCGTTAATGATGGAATGCTGCGTTTGTGCGTTTTAGCTGGTATTTTGGTGCTTCGAGCGTGTATTTTCGGCGTCCAGTCTTTTACGAAAAAACCACAGTTTCGGTTCGAGATCTTCTGCTGGTGTCGGCTGATGGTATTTTCGCTGAGTGTTCACCGAGCCCCAACGGTATGGTTATAGGGTTTGCCTTGCTTAATTCGTCCGGTTTCTTACGAAAACGGACCAAATTATTATGCCGTCTCCTATATTTGTACGATGTACCGTCGCGGCGCGGGTCCTCTTTGGATGCGTCTTTTCTCTGTTCCTCCACCGAGCAGAGTTGATCTGCGAGACTTCGCCCATACACGTGCTGCACATCGACGTTTGCCACATTGTCTCCAGAAGGGCCCTCAACAGTACGCTGTCTTCGCTCGTGCCAAGGCGTCCCACCTGCGTCGGACGGGGCATTCCATGCTGAAAGCACTGTGCCCCGTCGGCCCCGAGCTGGTTTTGGTACAATTGCAGCAGGTGGGAGGTGCGTTGGCGAGCTTTTCAGCGCAATCGGTCCGCTGGTGAGGACCCCCACAGTGTCCGCACTTTTCCGTAGTCTCGGAGCAGAGACGCCTGCTGTGCCCGTACCCCAGACACATTGAGCATTGGACCAGTGGAGACTGGTCCTCCGCCCTAATGAGCTGGAGATCGAGGTAGACCTCAGACGCCTCAAGAAACCTCGACCAGAGAGTGGGGGACACTTTTAGGACAACGTGGCACAATATGGCACTCTTTGCCCTCTTCCTGTACCGGACTTCGGCCCGATCGTCACCGGTTGGGAGGTCGCGGAACAGGGTCTTATTCTGCACCCTCAGGAACTCCAGGATTTCGTCGTCCGTATGCGACCCAAGGACGTCCCTGAGGATGATGAGGGGGTCCTGGTTTTTGACGACCAGGACCTCGAGCTGGCTGTCCGCTGCCTCAATACGTGATTGGACCCTGTCTCGCTCCGCTTCACTTCTGCAGCCGATGACGATCTTCCGGTCTTTGGCCTTCCGGATCCGGTTAGGTTAGGTTAGGTTAGGTTAGGTTAGGTTAGGTTAGGTTAGGTTAGGTTAGGTTAGGTTAGGTTAGGTTAGGTTAGGTTAGGTTAGGTTAGGTTAGGTTAGGTTAGGTTAGGTTAGGTTAGGTTAGGTTAGGTTAGGTTAGGTTAGGTTAGGTTAGGTTAGGTTAGGTTAGGTTAGGTTAGGTTAGGTTAGGTTAGGTTTTTTTTTTTTTTTTTTTTTTTTTTTTTTTTTATGTTTGTTTGACAGTATCCCTCTGACATGGGAATCAGAGCCCTTGTGTGCTTGGATTATTTATTATCTGTTAGGTGTTGTTGTTTGGGGAGGGGGGATGTTGCGACGATTCCCGACTTTGGGGCCTGTCGCAAGATGCGCATTTTGAGTTGCTTACTGAGTGCGATTTTTGTCGGCTCGGGCGAAGTTTATCCTGGGGCATGGTTATCATGGCCCAGGCCTTAACTCGCTGGTGCTGTTTTTCTTGATCGCCGTTCCCAGTAATAATGCGCATGTTTTTAAAGCATGTGTTGCGTGGAAAGCCTTCTGTGCTGGTTGCTCGGACCACCACGGAGTTGCAATTTTTTGGCGTGCTAAACTGTGCAGTTTCTTCATGAAATTGCGTGGAGTTTGCGAAATTTGCTGCTTTTTTCCGTGATGGCCGATATTTTATTAGCTGCTTCCCACTTTGTTTTCCAGCAACAGCCCAGAAGGTTCCATATATCGCTTCTGCAACATTGTACCCCATTGCCGGTAGTCTTTCCGTGGTGTGCCACCGTGGTGCCCTCAGCAGTACGCGGTCTTCGCTCGAGCCAACGCGTCCCACTTGCGTCTGACGGGGCAATCCCTGCTGAATGCATGGTGCCCCGTCGTTTCCAGTTTTGCCGCAAGGCAGTTGCAGCATGTGGGAGTCGCGTTGGCGAGTTGTTCCGCGCAGTTTTTTCGCTGGTGAGGGCCGCCGCAGTGCCCACACTTCTCCGAGGTTTCGGTGCAGAGACGTCGGCTGTGCCCATACCCCAAGCACATGGAGCACTGGACGAGTGGGGATTGGTCCTCCACCCGAACGTGCTGCATGTCTATGTACACAGTCTCCGCCTCCATCAACCTACCCCAAAGAACTGGGGACACCTTAGCCACCACGTGACACATAAGCGAGTTCCGGGCCTTTTTGCGGAAGCGAATTTCCACCCGGTCGTCATCAGCTGCGAGGTCGCGGAACAAGCGCCTGTTTTGGGCTCTCATATGTTCAAGGATGTCCTCATTTTCGTGGAAGCTGAGGACATCCCTGATAATAACGAGGGGGTCCTGGTTCTGAGGGACCCGCACCTCGAGCTGTTCTTCGGCCTCTGCCAGTTTTTTCTGGACTTTGTTCCGCTCCTCTTCGTTCCGGCAGCTGATGACCACCTTCTGGTCCTTCGCTTTCCTGACCCGGTCTATGGCTATGCCCCCCTCCTTTGTCCTAAGGGCTCGCCGGATCTTCCCCAGGACGTCCTCTCCAGTATCCATTTCGTCCTTGGAACCGACCACTACCGAATGCAGCGCGCTTGGCTCCGGGCGTTTTCGCCCCTTTGCAGTGGCCGCCACACTCGCGTATGTGGGCGTCTCCAAGGACTCCGTCTTGTTGAGGATAACGTCCTTTAGCTGTTCCGCCTTCTCGTTGCTCTCTCTCATCAGCTTGCTGTGTTCAGCTAGCGAGGAGAGCAACTGAGTGACCTTGGTTAGGTTAGGTTAGGTTAGGTTAGGTTAGGTTAGGTTAGGTTAGGTTAGGTTAGGTTAGGTTAGGTTAGGTTAGGTTAGGTTAGGTTAGGTTAGGTTAGGTTAGGTTAGGTTAGGTTAGGTTAGGTTAGGTTAGGTTAGGTTAGGTTAGGTTAGGTTAGGTTAGGTTAGGTTAGGTTAGGTTAGGTTAGGTTAGGTTAGGTTAGGTTAGGTTAGGTTAGGTTAGGTTAGGTTAGGTTAGGTTAGGTTAGGTTAGGTTAGGTTAGGTTAGGTTAGGTTAGGTTAGGTTAGGTTAGGTTAGGTTAGGTTAGGTTAGGTTAGGTTAGGTTAGGTTAGGTTAGGTTAGGTTAGGTTAGGTTAGGTTAGGTTAGGTTAGGTTAGGTTAGGTTAGGTTAGGTTAGGTTAGGTTAGGTTAGGTTAGGTTAGGTTAGGTTAGGTTAGGTTAGGTTAGGTTAGGTTAGGTTAGGTTAGGTTAGGTTAGGTTAGGTTAGGTTAGGTTAGGTTAGGTTAGGTTAGGTTAGGTTAGGTTAGGTTAGGTTAGGTTAGGTTAGGTTAGGTTAGGTTAGGTTAGGTTAGGTTAGGTTAGGTTAGGTTAGGTTAGGTTAGGTTAGGTTAGGTTAGGTTAGGTTAGGTTAGGTTAGGTTAGGTTAGGTTAGGTTAGGTTAGGTTAGGTTAGGTTAGGTTAGGTTAGGTTAGGTTAGGTTAGGTTAGGTTAGGTTAGGTTAGGTTAGGTTAGGTTAGGTTAGGTTAGGTTAGGTTAGGTTAGGTTAGGTTAGGTTAGGTTAGGTTAGGTTAGGTTAGGTTAGGTTAGGTTAGGTTAGGTTAGGTTAGGTTAGGTTAGGTTAGGTTTTTTTTTTTTTTTTTTTTTTTTTTTTTTTTTTTTTTTTTTTTTTTTTTTTTTTTTTTTCGGACTTTTACCTCTAACGTAATTAGAGCCTATTCTAATACTAATTCTCTTTGTCACTCCAGTTCTATCTTTTATGCCTCTCGTACTTTTATTCCGCATCCTGTTTCTTTCTATCATTCATCTCCATTTATTCTTTTGATGGGTGGGATTCCCATTTTATGGACTATTCTAATTCTGCTAACTTTATTTCTTTATTTATTTCTATACTTAACAATGGGTAAATGATTGGACATATTTTGCCTTTAATTTTGTTTACAATATAGTTATCTTATAATCTAGTCTTATTTATTACTTATTTTACATCTTAACTTTTACTCTTAAATACATGCTTATAAAACTATTTACTTATGCTACTTACTAATTTACAATTTTGTGCTTATTTCCTATGTTTGCATAAATATAAGTTACAATATATTATGAAACATAGTTGTATCATCTGGTCTTATTTCTATTTATAACAATTTGTGCTATTTTTACGCAGTAGCTTAATAATAGCTTACATTTTTTACTACTAATTACATCGCTTATATTCTCTCTTGTTAGCTTGACCTCTAGCTGCTGCTCCAAATCGTGCCTAAGCGCTCCGAATACGGGGCAATCTAGTATTATGTGTGGGAGGCTCTCCGACACATCAGGCTCGCAGGTGCACGATGGACTCCCCTTACACTTGAAACGATGCAAGTATTCTGAGAATCCACCGTGCCCCGTCAGAACCTGTGTTAGCACCCCTGCCGGTCTCACCTTTCGTACAATACGGAATGCCGCTATGGCGTCGGGAAGGAACATTTTCGTCACCGAGGCCGTCTCGCCCGACACGTATCTCCGATTCCATTCATCGAGCGATTCCATGCGAATGCGTCTTCTGATGAATGAAATCGGACACTGGTCGTAGTCCGGCTTCCTCCGCGACGACAATGCTGCCTCCTTAGCCAGCTCATCCGCGCGCTCATTCCCCGGCAGGCCGGCGTGGGCCTTGACCCAAAACAAGGATACAACTTTGCCCTGGGCCAATGCCAGAGCCAGGTTTTTTCGCGTCTGCACTGCCAGGGGATGTAGGGAGCCATGGCTTGCAAGCGTCTGCAACGCTGACATTGAGTCACTGTACAAGCCATAACTCGTTTCAGCGCGCTTGAGGATAAGATCCGTGGCCCTGCAGATGGCCAAGAGCTCCGCCTGGTATACCGTGCAGTACGCGGCAAGGCTAAGCTTTTGGTTACGGGTCTCGGCGACACTATCCCAAATGGACAATGCAGCTCCGACCTTCCCCTCAATCTTGCTGCCGTCGGTGAAGATTCGCACCGTCTGCACGTTCCTGCTATCAACTAGCTGTTGGTCGGCCAGGCATTCAAACTCTAAGGCCATCCACTTGGCGGGATGAGGAGCTTCTGCAAACCGTACCATATTCTCGATCTCCCTGTCTCCCGGCACAAACTGGGATGACCCTCTCCTAGCCGCGTACATGGCGGCTGCCTCTTGTATGCGGAGGTCTAGAGGAAGTATCCCAGCAAGTACCAGTGCTGAGTTCAGGGAGACTGTACGGTAGGATTTGCAGAGCTTCTGCGCGAATCCTCGTTGGAGTGAGCCCAGCTTCTTCCGTATCCCCAGCTTTTTCGTAGCTGGAGCCCAGGCTCCGGCCGCGTACGTGACGATTGGCTCAATGGTGGCGGTGTATATTATTTTGACGACTTCGCGATTCAAGCCCCAGTCTACTTTTGCCGCTCTAGCCAACTGCTTGTAAATAGCAGTGGCTTTTTGGCAAATATTGGCCACGTGTGCATTGAACGTTAGCTTGTGGTCTATAATGAGACCCAGCACTTTCATCTGTTTAACGAGCTCGATGTTAACTCCTCCCATGCTCAGGGCTGGCGTGTCGTGTTTCATCTTGTTTGTGACGACCATTGCTGTTGTTTTGTGCGGTGCGAATTTTAATTTGTTTCTTGCGCCCCAGCTCTGAGCGCGAGCAAGGGCTGAATTTGTCCTCATTGCAACATCCAGCGCTGTGTCGCCATCCACCACCAATATAACATCGTCTGCGAACGCCTGTATGTAATGCTCCTTCTCCAGTTCGTGGAGCAGCGGATCAAGGAGAATGTTCCAAAGTATTGGACCACCGATTGACCCTTGGACACAGCCTTTATTCGTCTCTCGTGTGCATTCTACCCCGGCATATCTAACCCTGACTTTTCTGCAGTCGAGATAGCTATCCAGTAGCCTCCTGATATTTACCGGGCACTTTTCCTCAGCCAGTCTGACTTTTATAGCCGGCCACCACGCGCTATCGAAGGCGCCCTCTATATCCAATGACACCAGGACAATTAGCTTCTTCAGCCTCAACTTGTCCTGCACGTGTTTGATTAGCGTATAGAGGGCGTCCTCGGTGCTCTTCTGGGGCATAAAGCCGTACTGGCGAGTACTAATCCTCGGTACTAACTGCCATTTCATCCGCGCTACTGTCATCCTCTCCAGGACCTTCCCCAAGACCGGCAGAAGACCTATCGGTCTATATGACTTGGGGCTCGTGTAATCTTCCTTGCCCGGTTTTCTGAGGACTACGGTTAGGTTAGGTTAGGTTAGGTTAGGTTAGGTTAGGTTAGGTTAGGTTAGGTTAGGTTAGGTTAGGTTAGGTTAGGTTAGGTTAGGTTAGGTTAGGTTAGGTTAGGTTAGGTTAGGTTAGGTTAGGTTAGGTTAGGTTAGGTTAGGTTAGGTTAGGTTAGGTTAGGTTAGGTTAGGTTAGGTTAGGTTAGGTTAGGTTAGGTTAGGTTAGGTTAGGTTAGGTTAGGTTAGGTTAGGTTAGGTTAGGTTAGGTTAGGTTAGGTTAGGTTAGGTTAGGTTAGGTTAGGTTAGGTTAGGTTAGGTTAGGTTAGGTTAGGTTAGGTTAGGTTAGGTTAGGTTAGGTTAGGTTAGGTTAGGTTAGGTTAGGTTAGGTTAGGTTAGGTTAGGTTAGGTTAGGTTAGGTTAGGTTAGGTTAGGTTAGGTTAGGTTAGGTTAGGTTAGGTTAGGTTAGGTTAGGTTAGGTTAGGTTAGGTTAGGTTAGGTTTTTTTTTTTTTTTATTTTTTTTTTTTTTTTTTTTTTTTTTTTTTTTTTTTTTTTTTAATTGAACTTTGTTTTTGCAAAATTTGTGAGTTGCGGCAGCTCACGCTATTTGATACGCTTGCTGCCGCAACTCGTGATGTCGCATTATGTGTTGGTTGCGGCAGCTCACGCTATTTGATACGCTTGCTGCCGCAACCAGTGATGTCGCATTATGTGTGAGTTGCGGCAGCTCACGCTATTTGATACGCTTGCTGCCGCAACCCTTGATGACGCTTAATGTATTAGTTGCGGCAGCTCACGCTATTGGATACGCTTGCTGCCGCAACCCGTGATATCGCATTTTGTGTGTTGGTTGCGACAGCTCACGCTATTTGATACGCTTGCTGCCGCAACCCTTGATGACGCTTAATGTATTAGTTGCGGCAGCTCACGCTATTTGATACGCTTGCTGCCGCAACCAATGATGTCGCATTATTAATACTTAGGTCACATTATCCAACTTGTGAGTTGGATAAAGAATAATAAATAAATTATATAATATAATAATAAATGGCTAGAAAAAAAAAAAAAAAAAAAAAAAAAAAATGTTGGAAGTTTTGAAGACTATTTTTAAGTATGATCTATGTTAATAAATAAATTTAGTGCGTTGCTTGTCCATAATCAGTTCGGGTTATTGCTTTGATTTTAAGTGATTTCACTCTAGGGCAAATGTTGGAGGTGGCTATGTGTCCGATGTCATGGGTGGTTTTAAATTTGTTGTTGTGCTGTAAACAGTTATAGCACTTAGGTGCGCCTTTCTTCTCGCGAAGAGGGCAGCTGGTGGTATCGTGCCCCTCTTCCGAGCAGTAGGAGCAGGGTGCCTGTGTCGCATTGCATTTTGTTTTTATGTGACCGAACTGCAGACATTTTCTGCACTGGAGGAAAGTAGAGAAGTCCTCTGCGTGCACCCGCTGGTGATCCACGCAGACGCGCTTCATTTCGATTATTTTGCGCCATATGGCGGGCTTGGCGATGAGGACGGCGTTATACAACTTGGGGTGGCGGTTATTTCGCTTGAATGCAAGCCGCAAGTCATCACTGTCAACCGCAAGGGCAGTCAGCTCCTCGTTTTGGCCGCGGATGACATCGACCAGCTCTTCGGATGGCGTGTCCAATGATATTCCCTTGAGAATGATCATTGGCATCAGTTGCTTGGCCGGTTCAGCAGTTAATTGTGAGGACTTTTCTAGTTTTTTCAGTGTGTCATCGCGCTGTTGCTCAGTCTCGAACTCCACTCGTAGCTTATTGTTGGACACGGCCTGGATTCTGGACGGTGCGTACGAAGTGGTACGGAAACTGGCTGCGTTTTTGAATGACTGCACTACGTCCTGACGTGTTTGGGACGTGCAGTCGCCCTGCGGCGCAACAATCAGCGCGGGTTTATTACACGGAGGTGGTGGTGTAGTCGCTGGACGAGTGGGGCGAGGTGCCGGGGCGTTCGCCGCCTGCGCATAAGACCTAGGTGCGGGTGTGAGTGGTTTCGCGATCGTGGCGAGGTGCTTGCTAAGTTCCTCGCGCACGCAGGTAGCGATTTCCTGTCGCAGGTTTCCGTCTTGGGATGCGCAGATTTCCTGCGGGGACGAAAAGGTGGGTAATTTGGCGGCCACGCACCGGATCTCATTCGCCGCAGAAGTGATAAGTCGCTTATTGACGGCCGTAACGTTCTTTCCTTCGGCGATAGCAGCCGTGATGCACTCGGCGAGTTTGTTAAGCGTGCTTATGCACGACTCGAGACTAGTTGCATCTGCTGCATTCGCCGGGAGAGACGGGACTTCACCGCTAGACGGTGCCATCCTGAGCGAGACCAAATATGAAGGGTCTTAAGAAAGAAGAGAAGTTTGTACGGTCGTCAAGAAGTTATACGTTATTTTCAGTTTTGTAGTGGTTCCTAGTCGAGTACAAGGGCGCCGGTGAGAGCAAAAATGCTCCCAACAGGTCCAGGACACTCCAGGGATTGAATTTCAGAAACAAAAAATTTTTGAAGAAAAGGACCAGAATTACCTTCCTTTTCCTATACAGAGCTTAAATGATCTATCATGCGCCAAAAGGGCGGGTGGGAGGGCAAGAAAATGCGTTTTTTGCGAGCTAGCCGCACGTGGGTGGTGTCGTTAGAAGCGCCTCGGCGAGGGCTAGCTAACCGTGTAATAAACTAGACTAGGTGTAATATAAAAAATTAAAGTTAAGGTCTAAAAACTACTTTTTCAGTACAAAATTTACAGTTATTTATACAGAATTACAATTTATATGCCGAAACTGGTGGTTTCGAAGCGCACAATGCGATCTAGACACCGGCCCCGACAAATGAGCAAAGTTGAATCGCTAATCAGTACAAGTAATTAGCGCAAAACAATGAAATTTAATTAATTTTACCAAAAAAAACGTTATTTTGGACAATTTTATGTTATAAAAGGTAATTATTTCGCACCTAGACGGTATAAAACGCGCCTAGGGGTTGGACGGAGCCAAGGTAAGGTGATAGAAGCGAAAACAGCGCAGTAGTACGAGATTTCTTCTAAAAGT
>FR997785.1:130360-135360 GCA_905475315.1 Autographa pulchrina | reverse complement strand
CCTGTTTTGGGCTCTCAAGTGGTCAAGGATGTCCTCATTTTCATGGAAGCTGAGGACATCCCTGATGATAACGAGGGGGTCTTGATTTTGAGGGACCCGCACCTCGAACTGTTCCTCCGCCGTTGAGAGCTTATTTCGGACCTTGTCTCGCTCCTCTGCATTTCGGCAGCTGATGACCACCTTCTGGTCCTTCGCCTTCCTGACCCGGTCTATTTTTATGTCCCCCTCTTTGGTCTTAAGGGCTCTCCTAATCTTTCCCAGGACGTCCTCCCCAGTGTCCATCTCGTCCCTGGATGCGACCACTACCGAGTGCAGCGCAGTGGGCTCCGGGCGTTTACGCCCCTTTGCGCTCGCCGCCACACTCGCGTATGTGGCCACCTCCAGGGATTCCGTTTTATTCTGGAGAGCGTCCCTCAGCAGTTCCGCCTTCTCGTTGCTCTCCCTCATCAGCTTACTGTGTTCGGCTAACGAGGAGAGCAACAGAGAAACCCTTTCTTTTCCCTCCACCTGGGACACACTTTCCTCCTCACGTGGCTGTAGTACCCTCGCCGGCTCATCTAGGACTATTTCAGAGAGCTCCGGCGAGGGGGGGGCACGCAGTTTTCCCGGCTTCCATCTCCTTGATCAGCTGGTACAGCCTGTCGATGGCCTGGGTGACGGAGGCCTTGATGTCGGTCTTTAGATTCCTCGAAGCGTTGAGGGCCATCTTAGCCTTCACCACCCATGCCCTCGCCTCCTGCAACCTGCTAGGCTGCACCGTGCTGATCGGAGACTCCTCCGGGAAAAGAACTTTACCCGCCTCCTGCTCCCCCGTGTTCCTCCGGACTTTCGTCTGGGTTTTTAGGACGGTTTTCTGCGTTAATTTAGGGGGAGTGGTTGGCGGGGAGGGGCCCGTGGCCTTTTTGGCGGGGGTGCGGAACATACTGGTTCGTGTAATAGAGAGGGATGTAAGGATGAGGATGGGGATGAGGGCAAGCTAACCCCAACCTAGCCCAACCGAGTTGTATATTTATTGAAGTAAGTTTGTAGAAGTTTTAAATTCAGTCTTAAAATTAGTTTTGTAAAAATTTGTATAAGTTGTAAAATTGTAAAAAGTGTATAATAGTAAATTAATGTATAAAAATGTTTGATAGTGCGATTAAAATAATAAATAGATAAAATGCCGTAATATTATAAGTCTTTTTAACTTTTTTCCAGATAGCTGGTCGGATAATTCAGGCGGATGCTGTCAACCTGGGTGTTTCCTTTTGCGTGGCGGTCTGCAGGAACCTATCCGCTCCTCCCTTAGCCGATTTAGTCGGAAAACACTTCTTGCGGGGCAAAAAGCGTCGAAAACCGGCCAAAAAGATAAAAATTTTTTGTTCTCTTAAGACAGGAACGAGTCTCCAAAATTTGTTCCAAGATTCAGGAAAGTGAACCAAGGTCAATTGGTTAGAACGGTCTAGGAACTACAAAACGCCTCAAACCGCAGCCCTCTAGCACTATCGACTCCGGAGCTATGGCCTCCCAAAGAAAATGGGGAGTCAAAGTGTGTTCGCCGAAAGCCTCCGGAATCGATATGGCCAAGAAAATATGGGTGGGTGGGAGGGCAAAAAACTCGCAATTTCTTTGGCTCGAGGTAGTCGGAGCGCCACGTGAGTGGTATCGTTCTCTTCGGCTGGACGTTTGCGAGCGAATGGCGTAATAAAATTTAGGGGTCCGGGAACAAATTTCCCTGGAAAACCGTGAAAAACTGATTTTTTACAGGATTTAATTTAATTTTTAAAGTAGAAAAATATTGAAGTTCTATATAATCACACGATACGTGTGCTATATATTTAGGAAGGTCTTTAAGAGACCTACAAACAGATATAACTAAATGAAATTTTTACTAAACCGTTTTTGAAAAAATGACTTTGAAAAATGATAGTAATTTAGAAGGTTTTTTGTCAAAAAAGCTATTTGTTTTTAAAAATGGGATGCCAAAATTATACTCAAACGAAAGCAGACGTCTTGAGCTATGAGTCAACAAAGAAATCGCGACAATCCACCAGTAAACAGCGAAGTTATCACGTGTCAAGCAAAATAATGTACCGCTATATAGCAATAACAATAACAATTTTCGTAAAAATACGAAAAATATCAAATATTTTCGCGTGTATAGGCGCGAAGGTCAACAGTAAGGTTAAAATGGACACGTTTACAAAAAAGTTAGAACAAAATCGCACAAAAATGAAAAATTTCGTATACAAGTGAACCGTTTGTGTGGCCGACTTAGGTGGATTTTCAAGTACTTATATAGCACTCCACGAGATGTTGTTTTGGTCGGGAACACAAATCGCAATTTCCTCGGCTCCAGGTAGTCGGAGCGCCACGTGAGTGGTATCGTTCTCTTCGGCTGGACGTTTGCGAGCGAATGGCGTAATAAAATTTAGGGGTCCGGGAACAAATTTCCCTGGAAAACCGTGAAAAACTGATTTTTTACAGGATTTAATTTAATTTTTAAAGTAGAAAAATATTGAAGTTCTATATAATCACACGATACGTGTGCTATATATTTAGGAAGGTCTTTAAGAGACCTACAAACAGATATAACTAAATGAAATTTTTACTAAACCGTTTTTGAAAAAATGACTTTGAAAAATGATAGTAATTTAGAAGGTTTTTTGTCAAAAAAGCTATTTGTTTTAAAAATGGGATGCCAAAATTATACTCAAACGAAAGCAGACGTCTTGAGCTATGAGTCAACAAAGAAATCGCGACAATCCACCAGTAAACAGCGAAGTTATCACGTGTCAAGCAAAATAATGTACCGCTATATAGCAATAACAATAACAATTTTCGTAAAAATACGAAAAATATCAAATATTTTCGCGTGTATAGGCGCGAAGGTCAACAGTAAGGTTAAAATGGACACGTTTACAAAAAAGTTAGAACAAAATCGCACAAAAATGAAAAATTTCGTATACCGGTTAGGTTAGGTTAGGTTAGGTTAGGTTAGGTTAGGTTAGGTTAGGTTAGGTTAGGTTAGGTTAGGTTAGGTTAGGTTAGGTTAGGTTAGGTTAGGTTAGGTTAGGTTAGGTTAGGTTAGGTTAGGTTAGGTTAGGTTAGGTTAGGTTAGGTTAGGTTAGGTTAGGTTAGGTTAGGTTAGGTTAGGTTAGGTTAGGTTAGGTTAGGTTAGGTTAGGTTAGGTTAGGTTAGGTTAGGTTAGGTTAGGTTAGGTTAGGTTAGGTTAGGTTAGGTTAGGTTAGGTTAGGTTAGGTTAGGTTAGGTTAGGTTAGGTTAGGTTAGGTTAGGTTAGGTTAGGTTAGGTTAGGTTAGGTTAGGTTAGGTTAGGTTAGGTTAGGTTAGGTTAGGTTAGGTTAGGTTAGGTTAGGTTAGGTTAGGTTAGGTTAGGTTAGGTTAGGTTAGGTTAGGTTAGGTTAGGTTAGGTTAGGTTAGGTTAGGTTAGGTTAGGTTAGGTTAGGTTAGGTTAGGTTAGGTTAGGTTAGGTTAGGTTAGGTTAGGTTAGGTTAGGTTAGGTTAGGTTAGGTTAGGTTAGGTTAGGTTAGGTTAGGTTAGGTTAGGTTAGGTTAGGTTAGGTTAGGTTAGGTTAGGTTAGGTTAGGTTAGGTTAGGTTAGGTTAGGTTAGGTTAGGTTAGGGTTAGGTTAGGTTAGGTTAGGTTAGGTTAGGTTAGGTTAGGTTAGGTTAGGTTAGGTTAGGTTAGGTTAGGTTAGGTTAGGTTAGGTTAGGTTAGGTTAGGTTAGGTTAGGTTAGGTTAGGTTAGGTTAGGTTAGGTTAGGTTAGGTTAGGTTAGGTTAGGTTAGGTTAGGTTAGGTTAGGTTAGGTTAGGTTAGGTTAGGTTAGGTTAGGTTAGGTTAGGTTAGGTTAGGTTTTTTTTTTTTTTTTTTTTTTTTTTTTTATGGTTTATTTGACAGTATCCCTCTGACATGGGAATCAGAGCCCTTGTGTGCTTGAAATATTTATTTTCTATTAGGTGTTATTGTTTGGGGAGGGGGGATGTTGCGACGATTCCCGACTTTGGGGCTTGTCGCAAGATGCGCGTTTAGGGTTGCTTACCGAATGCGTTTTTGTCGGCTCGGGCGAGGTTAATACTGGGGCATGATAATCATGGCCCAGGCCTTAACTCGCTGGTGCTGTTTTTCTTGATCGCCGTTCCTAGTAATAATGCGCATGTTTTTAAAGCATGTGTTGCGTGGAAAGCCTTCTGTGCTGGTGAAATTTCTAGGGTATCATTTGCAGGATGCTCGGACCACCACGGAGTTGCAATTTTTGGCGTGCTAAACTGTGCAGTTTCTTCATGAAATTGCGTGGAGTTTGCGAAATTTGCTGCTTTTTCCGTGATGGCCGATATTTTATTAGCTGCTTCCCACTTTGTTTTCCAGCAACAGCCCAGAAGGTTCCATATATCGCTTCTGCAACATTGTACCCCATTGCCGGTAATCTTTCCGTGGTGTGCCACCGTGGTGCCCTCAGCAGTACGCGGTCTTCGCTCGAGCCAACGCGTCCCACTTGCGTCTGACGGGGCAATCCCTGCTGAATGCGTGGTGCCCCGTCGTTTCCAGTTTTGCCGCCAGGCAGTTGCAGCAAGTGGGGGTCGCGTTGGCGAGTTGTTCCGCACAGTTTTTTCGCTGGTGAGGGCCGCCGCAGTGCCCACACTTCTCCGAGGTTTCGGTGCAGAGACGTCGGCTGTGCCCATACCCCAAGCACATGGAGCACTGGACGAGTGGGGATTGGTCCTCCACCCGAACGTGCTGCATGTCTATGTACACAGTCTCCGCCTCCATCAGCCTACCCCAGAGAACTGGGGACACCTTAGCCACCACGTGGCACATAAGGGCATTTCGGGCCTTTTTTCGGAAGCGAATTTCCACCCGGTCGTCGTCAGCTGCGAGGTCGCGGAACAAGCGCCTGTTTTGGGCTCTCATGTGTTCAAGGATGTCCTCATTTTCATGGAAGCTGAGGACATCCCTGATAATAACGAGGGGGTCCTGGTTCTGAGGGACCCGCACCTCGAGCT
>FR997785.1:120360-122860 GCA_905475315.1 Autographa pulchrina | reverse complement strand
GTTAGGTTAGGTTAGGTTAGGTTAGGTTAGGTTAGGTTAGGTTAGGTTAGGTTAGGTTAGGTTAGGTTAGGTTAGGTTAGGTTAGGTTAGGTTAGGTTAGGTTAGGTTAGGTTAGGTTAGGTTAGGTTAGGTTAGGTTAGGTTAGGTTAGGTTAGGTTAGGTTAGGTTAGGTTAGGTTAGGTTAGGTAGGTTAGGTTAGGTTAGGTTAGGTTAGGTTAGGTTAGGTTAGGTTAGGTTAGGTTAGGTTAGGTTAGGTTAGGTTAGGTTAGGTTAGGTTAGGTTAGGTTAGGTTAGGTTAGGTTAGGTTAGGTTAGGTTAGGTTAGGTTAGGTTAGGTTAGGTTAGGTTAGGTTAGGTTAGGTTAGGTTAGGTTAGGTTAGGTTAGTTAGGTTAGGTTAGGTTAGGTTAGGTTAGGTTAGGTTAGGTTAGGTTAGGTTAGGTTAGGTTAGGTTAGGTTAGGTTAGGTTAGGTTAGGTTAGGTTAGGTTAGGTTAGGTTAGGTTAGGTTAGGTTAGGTTAGGTTAGGTTAGGTTAGGTTAGGTTAGGTTAGGTTAGGTTAGGTTAGGTTAGGTTAGGTTAGGTTAGGTTAGGTTAGGTTAGGTTAGGTTAGGTTAGGTTAGGTTAGGTTAGGTTAGGTTAGGTTAGGTTAGGTTAGGTTAGGTTAGGTTAGGTTAGGTTAGGTTAGGTTAGGTTAGGTTAGGTTAGGTTAGGTTAGGTTAGGTTAGGTTAGGTTAGGTTAGGTTAGGTTAGGTTAGGTTAGGTTAGGTTAGGTTAGATTAGGTTAGGTTAGGTTAGGTTAGGTTAGGTTAGGTTAGGTTAGGTTAGGTTAGGTTAGGTTAGGTTAGGTTAGGTTAGGTTAGGTTAGGTTAGGTTAGGTTAGGTTAGGTTAGGTTAGGTTAGGTTAGGTTAGGTTAGGTTAGGTTAGGTTAGGTTAGGTTAGGTTAGGTTAGGTTAGGTTAGGTTAGGTTAGGTTAGGTTAGGTTAGGTTAGGTTAGGTTAGGTTAGGTTAGGTTAGGTTAGGTTAGGTTAGGTTAGGTTAGGTTAGGTTAGGTTAGGTTAGGTTAGGTTAGGTTAGGTTAGGTTAGGTTAGGTTAGGTTAGGTTAGGTTAGGTTAGGTTAGGTTAGGTTAGGTTAGGTTAGGTTAGGTTAGGTTAGGTTAGGTTAGGTTAGGTTAGGTTAGGTTAGGTTAGGTTAGGTTAGGTTAGGTTAGGTTAGGTTAGGTTAGGTTAGGTTAGGTTAGGTTAGGTTAGGTTAGGTTAGGTTAGGTTAGGTTAGGTTAGGTTAGGTTAGGTTAGATTAGGTTAGGTTAGGTTAGGTTAGGTTAGGTTAGGTTAGGTTAGGTTAGGTTAGGTTAGGTTAGGTTAGGTTAGGTTAGGTTAGGTTAGGTTAGGTTAGGTTAGGTTAGGTTAGGTTAGGTTAGGTTAGGTTAGGTTAGGTTAGGTTAGGTTAGGTTAGGTTAGGTTAGGTTAGGTTAGGTTAGGTTAGGTTAGGTTAGGTTAGGTTAGGTTAGGTTAGGTTAGGTTAGGTTAGGTTAGGTTAGGTTAGGTTAGGTTAGGTTAGGTTAGGTTAGGTTAGGTTAGGTTAGGTTAGGTTAGGTTAGTTAGGTTAGGTTAGGTTAGGTTAGGTTAGGTTAGGTTAGGTTAGGTTAGGTTAGGTTAGGTTAGGTTAGGTTAGGTTAGGTTAGGTTAGGTTAGGTTAGGTTAGGTTAGGTTAGGTTAGGTTAGGTTAGGTTAGGTTAGGTTAGGTTAGGTTAGGTTAGGTTAGGTTAGGTTAGGTTAGGTTAGGTTAGGTTAGGTTAGGTTATGTTAGGTTAGGTTAGGTTAGGTTAGGTTAGGTTAGGTTAGGTTAGGTTAGGTTAGGTTAGGTTAGGTTAGGTTAGGTTAGGTTAGGTTAGGTTAGGTTAGGTTAGGTTAGGTTAGGTTAGGTTAGGTTAGGTTAGGTTAGGTTAGGTTAGGTTAGGTTAGGTTAGGTAGGTTAGGTTAGGTTAGGTTAGGTTAGGTTAGGTTAGGTTAGGTTAGGTTAGGTTAGGTTAGGTTAGGTTAGGTTAGGTTAGGTAGGTTAGGTTAGGTTAGGTTAGGTTAGGTTAGGTTAGGTTAGGTTAGGTTAGGTTAGGTTAGGTTAGGTTAGGTTAGGTTAGGTTAGGTTAGGTTAGGTTAGGTTAGGTTAGGTTAGGTTAGGTTAGGTTAGGTTAGGTTAGGTTAGGTTAGGTTAGGTTAGGTTAGGTTAGGTTAGGTTAGGTTAGGTTAGGTTAGGTTAGGTTAGGTTAGGTTAGGTTAGGTTAGGTTAGGTTAGGTTAGGTTAGGTTAGGTTAGGTTAGGTTAGGTAGGTTAGGTTAGGTTAGGTTAGGTTAGGTTAGGTTAGGTTAGGTTAGGTTAGGTTAGGTTAGGTTAGGTTAGGTTAGGTTAGGTTAGGTTAGGTTAGGTTAGGTTAGGTTAGGTTAGGTTAGGTTAGGTTAGGTTAGGTTAGGTTAGGTTAGGTTAGGTTAGGTTAGGTTAGGTTAGG
>FR997785.1:27500-114860 GCA_905475315.1 Autographa pulchrina | reverse complement strand
TTTTTGTAACTTTTTTCGGACATTTTTGTATCTTTTTTCGGACATTTTTGTAACTTTTTTCGGACATTTTTGTATCTTTTTTCGGACATTTTTGTATCTTTTTTCGGACATTTTTGAAACTTTTTTCGGACATTTTTATTAATGTTAGGTTAGGTTAGAACCTAACCTAACTATATCAAACCTAACTTTTTTCGGACATTTTTGAAACTTTTTTCGGACATTATTGTAACTTTTTTCGGACATTTTTGTAACTTTTTTCGGACATTTTTGTAACTTTTTTCGGACATTTTTGTATATTTTTTCGGACATTTTTGTAACTTTTTTCAGACATTTTTTTTATGTAAGGTTAGGTTAGAACCTAACCTAACTATATCAAACCTAACTTTTTTCAGACATTTTTGTAACTTTTTTCGGACATTTTTATTAATATTAGGTGAGGTTAGAAACTAACCTAACTATATCAAACCTTACTTTTTTCGGACATTTTTGTATCTTTTTTCGGACATTTTTGTATCTTTTTTCGGACATTTTTGTAACTTTTTTCGGACATTTTTGTATCTTTTTTCGGACTTTTTTGTATCTTTTTTCGGACATTTTTGTTACTTTTTTCGGACATTTTTTATTAATGTTAGGTGAGGTTAGAACCTAACCTAACTATATCAAACTTAACTTTTTTCGGACAAATTTGTAACCTTTTTCGGACATTTTTAAAACTTTTTTCGGATATTTTTGTAACTTTTTTCGGACATTTTTGTATCTTTTTTCGGACATTTTTATTAATGTTAGGTTAGGTTAGAACCTAACCTAACTATATCAAACCTAACTTTTTTCGGACATTTTTGAAACTTTTTTCGGACATTTTTGTATCTTTTTTCGGACATTTTTGTATCTTTTTTCGGACTTTTTTGTATCTTTTTTCGGACATTTTTGTATCTTTATTCGGACATTTTTTTTGTTACTTTTTTCGGACATTATTGTAACTTTTTTCGGACATTTTTGTATCTTTTTTCGGACATTTTTGTATCTTTTTTCGGACATTTTTGTAACTTTTTTCGGACATTTCTTTTATGTAAGGTTAGGTTAGAACCTAACCTAACTATATCAAACCTAACTTTTTTTCGGACATTTTTGTGTAACTTTTTTCGGACATTTTTTTTTATGTAAGGTTAGGTTAGAACCTAACCTAACTATATCAAACCTAACTTTTTTCGGACATTTTTGAAACTTTTTTCGGACATTTTTGTAACTTTTTTCGGACATTTTTGTATCTTTTTTCGGACATTTTTGTATCTTTTTTCGGACATTTTTGTAACTTTTTTCGGTCATTTTTGTATCTTTTTTCGGACATTTTTGTTACTTTTTTCGGACATTTTTGTAACTTTTTTCGGTCATTTTTGTATCTTTTTTCGGACATTTTTGAAACTTTTTTCGGACATTTTTTTGTAACTTTTTTCGGACATTTTTTTTTATGTAAGGTTAGGTTAGAACTTAACCTAACTATATCAAACCTAACTTTTTTCGGACATTTTTGTAACTTTTTTCGGACATTTTTTTTGTTACTTTTTTCGGACATTTTTGTAACTTTTTTCGGACATTTCTTTTATGTAAGGTGAGGTTAGAACCTAACCTAACTATATCAAACCTTACTTTTTTCGGACATTTTTGCACCTTTTTTCGGACATTTTTATTAATGTTAGGTGAGGTTAGAAACTAACCTAACTATATCAAACCTAACTTTTTTCGGACATTTTTTTTATGTAAGGTTAGGTTAGAACCTAACCTAACTATATCAAACCTAACTTTTTTCAGACATTTTTGTATCTTTTTTCGGACATTTTTGTAACTTTTTTCGGACATTTCTTTTATGTAAGGTGAGGTTAGAACCTAACCTAACTATATCAAACCTTACTTTTTTCGGACATTTTTGCACCTTTTTTCGGACATTTTTATTAATGTTAGGTGGAGGTTAGAAACTAACCTAAACTATATCAAACCTAACTTTTTTCGGACATTTTTTTTATGTAAGGTTAGGTTAGAACCTAACCTAACTATATCAAACCTAACTTTTTTTCGGACATTTTTGTGTAACTTTTTTCGGACATTTTTTTTTGTGTAAGGTTAGGTTAGAACCTAACCTAACTATATCAAACCTAACTTTTTTCGGACATTTTTGAAACTTTTTTCGGACATTTTTGTAATTTTTTTCGGACATTTTTTTGTATCTTTTTTGGACATTTTTATTAATGTTAGGTGAGGTTAGAACCTAACCTAACTATATCAAACCTTACTTTTTTCAGACATTTTTTTAACTTTTTTCGGACATTTTTTTTAATGTTAGGTTAGGTTAGAACCTAACCTAACTGTATCAAACCTAACTTTTTTCGGACATTTTTGTATCTTTTTTCGGACATTTTTGTAACTTTATTCGGACATTTTTTTTGTTACTTTTTTCGGACATTATTGTAACTTTTTTCGGACATTTTTGTATCTTTTTTCGGACATTTTTGCAACTTTTTTCGGACATTTTTATTAATGTTAGGTGAGGTTAGAAACTAACCTAACTATATCAAACCTAACTTTTTTCGGACATTTTTTTTAATGCTAGGTTAGGTTAGAACCTAACCTAACTGTATCAAACCTAACTTTTTTCGGACATTTTTGTTACTTTTTTCGGACATTTTTGTATCTTTTTTCGGACTTTTTTGTATCTTTTTTCGGACTTTTTTGTATCTTTTTTCGGACATTTTTGAAACTTTTTTCGGACATTTTTTTGTAACTTTTTTCGGACATTTTTTATTAATGTTAGGTGAGGTTAGAACCTAACCTAACTATATAAACCTTACTTTTTCGGACATTTTTGTGTAACTTTTTTCGGACATTTTTTTTTATGTAAGGTTAGGTTAGAACTTAACCTAACTATATCAAACCTAACTTTTTTCGGACATTTTTGTAACTTTTTTCGGACATTTTTTTTGTTACTTTTTTCGGACATTATTGTAACTTTTTTCGGACATTTTTGTATCTTTTTTCGGACATTTTTGTAACTTTTTTCGGACATTTTTGTAACTTTTTTCGGACATTTTTGTATCTTTTTTCGGTCATTTTTGTATCTTTTTTCGGACATTTTTGTAACTTTTTTCGGACATTTCTTTTATGTAAGGTGAGGTTAGAACCTAACCTAACTATATCAAACCTTACTTTTTTCGGACATTTTTGTTACTTTTTTCGGACATTTTTTTGTAACTTTTTTCGGACATTTTTGTATCTTTTTTCGGACATTTTTGTTACTTTTTTCGGACATTATTGTAACTTTTTTCGGACATTTTTGTAACTTTTTTCGGACATTTTTGTATCTTTTTTCGGACATTTTTGTAACTTTTTTCGGACATTTCTTTTATGTAAGGTTAGGTTAGAAGTTTAGAACCTAACCTAACTATATCAAACCTAACTTTTTTCGGACATTTTTGTGTAACTTTTTTCGGACATTTTTTTTTATGTAAGGTTAGGTTAGAACCTAACCTAACTATATCAAACCTAACTTTTTTCGGACATTTTTGAAACTTTTTTCGGACATTTTTGTAACTTTTTTCGGACATTTTTGTAACTTTTTTCGGACATTTTTGTATCTTTTTTCGGACATTTTTGTAACTTTTTTCGGACATTTCTTTTATGTAAGGTTAGGTTAGAAGTTTAGAACCTAACCTAACTATATCAAACCTAACTTTTTTCGGACATTTTTGTGTAACTTTTTTCGGACATTTTTTTTATGTAAGGTTAGGTTAGAACCTAACCTAACTATATCAAACCTAACTTTTTTCAGACATTTTTGTAACTTTTTTCGGACATTTTTATTAATATTAGGTGAGGTTAGAAACTAACCTAACTATATCAAACCTAACTTTTTTCGGACATTTTTGAAACTTTTTTCGGACATTTTTGTAACTTTTTTCGGACATTTTTTTGTATCTTTTTTGGACATTTTTATTAATGTTAGGTGAGGTTAGAACCTAACCTAACTATATAAAACCTTACTTTTTTCAGACATTTTTGTAACTTTTTTCGGACATTTTTTTTAATGTTAGGTTAGGTTAGAACCTAACCTAACTGTATCAAACCTAACTTTTTTCGGACATTTTTGTATCTTTTTTCGGACATTTTTTTAACTTTATTCGGACATTTTTTTTGTTACTTTTTTCGGACATTATTGTAACTTTTTTCGGACATTTTTGTATCTTTTTTCGGACATTTTTGCAACTTTTTTCGGACATTTTTTTTTAATGTTTGGTTAGGTTAGAACCTAACCTAACTGTATTAAACCTAACTTTTTTCGGACATTTTTGTTACTTTTTTCGGACATTTTTGTTACTTTTTTCGGACATTTTTGTATCTTTTTTCGGACATTTTTGTAACTTTTTTCGGACATTTTTGTAACTTTTTTCGGACATTTTTGTATCTTTTTTCGGACATTTTTGCAACTTTTTTCGGACATTTTTTTTAATGTTTGGTTAGGTTAGAACCTAACCTAACTGTATCAAACCTAACTTTTTTCGGACATTTTTGTATCTTTTTTCGGACATTTTTGTAACTTTTTTCGGACATTTTTGTAACTTTTTTCGGTCATTTTTGTTACTTTTTTCGGACATTTTTGTTACTTTTTTCGGACATTTTTGTATCTTTTTTCGGACATTTTTGTAACTTTTTTCGGACATTTTTGTAACTTTTTTCGGACATTTTTGTATCTTTTTTCGGACATTTTTGCAACTTTTTTCGGACATTTTTGTAACTTTTTTCGGACATTTTTGTATCTTTTTTCGGACATTTTTGCAACTTTTTTCGGACATTTTTTTTAATGTTTGGTTAGGTTAGAACCTAACCTAACTGTATCAAACCTAACTTTTTTCGGACATTTTTGTATCTTTTTTCGGACATTTTTGTAACTTTTTTCGGACATTTTTTGTATCTTTTTTCGGACATTTTTGAAACTTTTTTCGGACATTTTTGTAACTTTTTTCGGACATTTTTGTATCTTTTTTCGGACATTATTGTAACTTTTTTCGGACATTTTTGTATCTTTTTTCGGACTTTTTTGAGACTTTTTTCGGACATTATTGTAACTTTTTTCAGACATTTTTGTTACTTTTTTCGGACATTTTTGTATCTTTTTTCGGACTTTTTTGAGACTTTTTTCGGACATTTTTGTAACTTTTTTCGGACATTTTTGTATCTTTTTTCGGACATTTTTGTAACTTTTTTCGGACATTTTTGTAACTTTTTTCGGACATTTTTGTAACTTTTTTCGGACATTTTTGTAACTTTTTTCGGACATTTTTGTATCTTTTTTCGGACATTTTTGTAACTTTTTTCGGACATTTTTGTAACTTTTTTCGGACATTTTTGTATCTTTTTTCGGACATTTTTGCAACTTTTTTCGGACATTTTTGTATCTTTTTTCGGACATTTTTGTATCTTTTTTCGGACATTTTTGAAACTTTTTTCGGACATTTTTATTAATGTTAGGTTAGGTTAGAACCTAACCTAACTATATCAAACCTAACTTTTTTCGGACATTTTTGAAACTTTTTTCGGACATTTTTGTAACTTTTTTCGGACATTTTTGTAACTTTTTTCGGACATTTTTGTAACTTTTTTCGGACATTTTTGTATATTTTTTCGGACATTTTTGTAACTTTTTTCAGACATTTTTTTTATGTAAGGTTAGGTTAGAACCTAACCTAACTATATCAAACCTAACTTTTTTCAGACATTTTTGTAACTTTTTTCGGACATTTTTGTAACTTTTTTCGGACATTTTTGTAACTTTTTTCGGACATTTTTGTAACTTTTTTCGGACATTTTTGTAACTTTTTTCGGACATTTTTGTATCTTTTTTCGGACATTTTTGTAACTTTTTTCGGACATTTTTGTAACTTTTTTCGGACATTTTTGTAACTTTTTTCGGACATTTTTGTAACTTTTTTCGGACATTTTTGTATCTTTTTTCGGACATTTTTGTAACTTTTTTCGGACATTTTTGTAACTTTTTTTCGGACATTTTTGTATCTTTTTTCGGACATTTTTGTAACTTTTTTCGGACATTTTTGTATCTTTTTTCGGACATTTTTGTATCTTTTTTCGGACATTTTTGAAACTTTTTTCGGACATTTTTATTAATGTTAGGTTAGGTTAGAACCTAACCTAACTATATCAAACCTAACTTTTTTCGGACATTTTTGAAACTTTTTTCGGACATTTTTGTAACTTTTTTCGGACATTTTTGTAACTTTTTTCGGACATTTTTGTAACTTTTTTCGGACATTTTTGTATATTTTTTCGGACATTTTTGTAACTTTTTTCAGACATTTTTTTTATGTAAGGTTAGGTTAGAACCTAACCTAACTATATCAAACCTAACTTTTTTCAGACATTTTTGTAACTTTTTTCGGACATTTTTATTAATATTAGGTGAGGTTAGAAACTAACCTAACTATATCAAACCTTACTTTTTTCGGACATTTTTGTATCTTTTTTCGGACATTTTTGTATCTTTTTTCGGACATTTTTGTAACTTTTTTCGGACATTTTTGTATCTTTTTTCGGACTTTTTTGTATCTTTTTTCGGACATTTTTGAAACTTTTTTCGGACATTTTTATTAATGTTAGGTGAGGTTAGAACCTAACCTAACTATATCAAACTTAACTTTTTTCGGACAAATTTGTAACCTTTTTCGGACATTTTTAAAACTTTTTTCGGATATTTTTGTAACTTTTTTCGGACATTTTTGTATCTTTTTTCGGACATTTTTATTAATGTTAGGTTAGGTTAGAACCTAACCTAACTATATCAAACCTAACTTTTTTCGGACATTTTTGAAACTTTTTTCGGACATTTTTGTATCTTTTTTTCGGACATTTTTGTATCTTTTTTCGGACTTTTTTGTATCTTTTTTCGGACATTTTTGTAACTTTATTCGGACATTTTTTTTGTTACTTTTTTCGGACATTATTGTAACTTTTTTCGGACATTTTTGTATCTTTTTTCGGACATTTTTGTATCTTTTTTCGGACATTTTTGTAACTTTTTTCGGACATTTCTTTTATGTAAGGTTAGGTTAGAAGTTTAGAACCTAACCTAACTATATCAAACCTAACTTTTTTCGGACATTTTTGTGTAACTTTTTTCGGACATTTTTTTTTATGTAAGGTTAGGTTAGAACCTAACCTAACTATATCAAACCTAACTTTTTTCGGACATTTTTGAAACTTTTTTCGGACATTTTTGTAACTTTTTTCGGACATTTTTGTATCTTTTTTCGGACATTTTTGTATCTTTTTTCGGACATTTTTGTAACTTTTTTCGGTCATTTTTGTATCTTTTTTCGGACATTTTTGTTACTTTTTTCGGACATTTTTGTAACTTTTTTCGGTCATTTTTGTATCTTTTTTCGGACATTTTTGAAACTTTTTTCGGATATTTTTGTAACTTTTTTCGGATATTTTTGTAACTTTTTTCGGACATTTTTGTATCTTTTTTCGGACATTTTTATTAATGTTAGGTTAGGTTAGAACCTAACCTAACTATATCAAACCTAACTTTTTTCGGACATTTTTGAAACTTTTTTCGGACATTTTTGTAACTTTTTTCGGACATTTTTGTAACTTTTTTCGGACATTTTTGTAACTTTTTTCGGACATTTTTGTATCTTTTTTCGGACATTTTTGTATCTTTTTTCGGACATTTTTGTAACTTTTTTCGGACATTTCTTTTATGTAAGGTTAGGTTAGAAGTTTAGAACCTAACCTAACTATATCAAACCTAACTTTTTTCGGACATTTTTGTGTAACTTTTTTCGGACATTTTTTTTTTATGTAAGGTTAGGTTAGAACCTAACCTAACTATATCAAACCTAACTTTTTTCAGACATTTTTGTAACTTTTTTCGGACATTTTTATTAATATTAGGTGAGGTTAGAAACTAACCTAACTATATCAAACCTAACTTTTTTCGGACATTTTTGAAACTATTTTCGGACATTTTTGTAACTTTTTTCGGACATTTTTTTGTATCTTTTTTGGACATTTTTATTAATGTTAGGTGAGGTTAGAACCTAACCTAACTATATCAAACCTAACTTTTTTCAGACATTTTTGTAACTTTTTTCGGACATTTTTGAAACTTTTTTCGGATATTTTTGTAACTTTTTTCGGATATTTTTGTAACTTTTTTCGGACATTTTTGTATCTTTTTTCGGACATTTTTATTAATGTTAGGTTAGGTTAGAACCTAACCTAACTATATCAAACCTAACTTTTTTCGGACATTTTTGAAACTTTTTTCGGACATTTTTGTAACTTTTTTCGGACATTTTTGTAACTTTTTTCGGACATTTTTGTAACTTTTTTCGGACATTTTTGTATCTTTTTTCGGACATTTTTGTAACTTTTTTCAGACATTTTTTTTATGTAAGGTTAGGTTAGAACCTAACCTAACTATATCAAACCTAACTTTTTTCAGACATTTTTGTAACTTTTTTCGGACATTTTTATTAATATTAGGTGAGGTTAGAAACTAACCTAACTATATCAAACCTAACTTTTTTCGGACATTTTTGAAACTTTTTTCGGACATTTTTGTATCTTTTTTCGGACATTTTTTTGTATCTTTTTTGGACATTTTTATTAATGTTAGGTGAGGTTAGAACCTAACCTAACTATATAAAACCTTACTTTTTTCAGACATTTTTGTAACTTTTTTCGGACATTTTTTTTAATGTTAGGTTAGGTTAGAACCTAACCTAACTGTATCAAACCTAACTTTTTTCGGACATTTTTGTATCTTTTTTCGGACATTTTTTTAACTTTATTCGGGCATTTTTTTTGTTACTTTTTTCGGACATTATTGTAACTTTTTTCGGACATTTTTGTATCTTTTTTCGGACATTTTTGCAACTTTTTTCGGACATTTTTTTTAATGTTTGGTTAGGTTAGAACCTAACCTAACTGTATTAAACCTAACTTTTTTCGGACATTTTTGTTACTTTTTTCGGACATTTTTGTTACTTTTTTCGGACATTTTTGTATCTTTTTTCGGACATTTTTGTAACTTTTTTCGGACATTTTTGTAACTTTTTTCGGACATTTTTGTATCTTTTTTCGGACATTTTTGCAACTTTTTTCGGACATTTTTTTTAATGTTTGGTTAGGTTAGAACCTAACCTAACTGTATCAAACCTAACTTTTTTCGGACATTTTTGTATCTTTTTTCGGACATTTTTGTAACTTTTTTCGGACATTTTTGTAACTTTTTTCGGTCATTTTTGTTACATTTTTCGGACATTTTTGTATCTTTTTTCGGATATTTTTGTAACTTTTTTCGGACATTTTTGTATCTTTTTTCGGACATTTTTATTAATGTTAGGTTAGGTTAGAACCTAACCTAACTATATCAAACCTAACTTTTTTCGGACATTTTTGAAACTTTTTTCGGACATTTTTGTAACTTTTTTCGGACATTTTTGTAACTTTTTTCGGACATTTTTGTAACTTTTTTCGGACATTTTTGTATCTTTTTTCGGACATTTTTGTATCTTTTTTCGGACATTTTTGTAACTTTTTTCGGACATTTCTTTTATGTAAGGTTAGGTTAGAAGTTTAGAACCTAACCTAACTATATCAAACCTAACTTTTTTCGGACATTTTTGTGTAACTTTTTTCGGACATTTTTTTTTATGTAAGGTTAGGTTAGAACCTAACCTAACTATATCAAACCTAACTTTTTTCAGACATTTTTGTAACTTTTTTCGGACATTTTTATTAATATTAGGTGAGGTTAGAAACTAACCTAACTATATCAAACCTAACTTTTTTCGGACATTTTTGAAACTATTTTCGGACATTTTTGTAACTTTTTTCGGACATTTTTTTGTATCTTTTTTGGACATTTTTATTAATGTTAGGTGAGGTTAGAACCTAACCTAACTATATAAAACCTTACTTTTTTCAGACATTTTTGTAACTTTTTTCGGACATTTTTTTTAATGTTAGGTTAGGTTAGAACCTAACCTAACTGTATCAAACCTAACTTTTTTCGGACATTTTTGTATCTTTTTTCGGACATTTTTGTAACTTTATTCGGACATTTTTTTTGTTACTTTTTTCGGACATTATTGTAACTTTTTTCGGACATTTTTGTATCTTTTTTCGGACATTTTTGCAACTTTTTTCGGACATTTTTTTTAATGTTTGGTTAGGTTAGAACCTAACCTAACTGTATCAAACCTAACTTTTTTCGGACATTTTTGTTACTTTTTTCGGACATTTTTGTTACTTTTTTCGGACATTTTTGTATCTTTTTTCGGACATTTTTGTAACTTTTTTCGGACATTTTTGTAACTTTTTTCGGACATTTTTGTATCTTTTTTCGGACATTTTTGCAACTTTTTTCGGACATTTTTTTTAATGTTTGGTTAGGTTAGAACCTAACCTAACTGTATCAAACCTAACTTTTTTCGGACATTTTTGTATCTTTTTTCGGACATTTTTGAAACTTTTTTCGGACATTTTTGTAACTTTTTTCGGACATTTTTGTATCTTTTTTCGGACATTATTGTAACTTTTTTCGGACATTTTTGTATCTTTTTTCGGACTTTTTTGAGACTTTTTTCGGACATTATTGTAACTTTTTTCAGACATTTTTGTTACTTTTTTCGGACATTTTTGTATCTTTTTTCGGACTTTTTTGAGACTTTTTTCGGACATTATTGTATCTTTTTTCGGACATTTTTGTATCTTTTTTCGGTCATTTTTGTAACTTTTTTCGGACATTTCTTTTATGTAAGGTTAGGTTAGAAGTTTAGAACCTAAGTAGTATATTATTGGGCATTCTATACCACTTTCTGTCGCTCGCCAGTCAAGCTCGGCTACACGCCGAGCGCTCGCTACAGAAAGTGGTATAGAATGCCCAATAGGTTATGAGCGATACATATAATGGAATAGTTGTTGTATTGCGTTCCAAAGGTGATCGAAACGACTTGATTAATTGAATTGCGCTAAAATAATATTAAACCACTAAACGGCTTGTTGTATTGCGTTCCAACAGTGATACACCATCGAAACGACTTGATTAATTGAATTGCGCTAAAATGATATTAAACCATTAAAACGACTTGTTGTATTGCGTTCCAACAGTGATACACCATCGAAACGACTTGATTAATTGAATTGCGCTAAAATGATATTAAACCATTAAAACGACTTGTTGTATTGCGTTCCAACAGTGATACACCATCGAAACGACTTGATTAATTGAATTGCGCTAAAATGATATTAAACCATTAAAACGACTTGTTGTATTGCGTTCCAACAGTGATACACCATCGAAACGACTTGATTAATTGAATTGCGCTAAAATGATATTAAACCATTAAAACGACTTGTTGTATTGCGTTCCAACAGTGATACACCATCGAAACGACTTGATTAATTGAATTGCGCTAAAATGATATTAAACCATTAAAACGACTTGTTGTATTGCGTTCCAACAGTGATACACCATCGAAACGACTTGATTAATTGAATTGCGCTAAAATGATATTAAACCATTAAAACGACTTGTTGTATTGCGTTCCAACAGTGATACACCATCGAAACGACTTGATTAATTGAATTGCGCTAAAATGATATTAAACCATTAAAACGACTTGTTGTATTGCGTTCCAACAGTGATACACCATCGAAACGACTTGATTAATTGAATTGCGCTAAAATGATATTAAACCATTAAAACGACTTGTTGTATTGCGTTCCAACAGTGATACACCATCGAAACGACTTGATTAATTGAATTGCGCTAAAATGATATTAAACCATTAAAACGACTTGTTGTATTGCGTTCCAACAGTGATACACCATCGAAACGACTTGATTAATTGAATTGCGCTAAAATGATATTAAACCATTAAAACGACTTGTTGTATTGCGTTCCAACGGTGATACACCATCGAAACGACTTGATTCATTGAATTGCGCTAAAATGATATTAAACCATCGAAACGACTTTTATGAAATGAAACATTTTTTCATGTAATCAATTTATTTGTCACTAAACACTGGATTTTCAGGGAACAGTGTGTCAACCGATCGCATGAGTTCCTGTAGTTTTCTCCATTGCAATGAGTCTATGTCGGTTTGGAACTTAACACGAACTAATGCCTTCTTCCACAGCTCCAAAGGATCAGTAGTACCAACATCGTTGGTTTTGTACACCTTACAATCTATGTAAAACTCTCCATGAGTGATCGCTGCCCGTCGTTCATATCCGTTGGCTACTCGGTTCATAAAAAAAGAAGAAACGCGCGTTTGGTTGTTCGACGAACCTTCAGCTCCGCAGTCCGAGTTACTGATACCAAATATATCGCTATAAGTGTTAGTCTTTTTCCTGCAACAAAAACAAAAAAATAATAAAGTTAGCTATAAGTTCACCTTTAATAAACTTCTTCATTTATTTACAGTTAGGTACACACTGAAAAATAACCTGATACCTACTAAGTATAAAATACTCAAATGTATAAATTAAGTGATGGTGAAAAAGAGTACCCAATAGTCTTTTTTTATATTAAAATATAAATAATAACTAGTTGTAGCTATTGAACCTAAGGTACATTCATCGAAAACGTCGATAAAAAGTAACTAAGTGAGGTAGGGGAAATAAATAATTAAAGATTTTGTTTACCTGGATAGAGTTGGATTCGTCATTGGTGACTTGCGTTTTCTGTTGCCTTTTTCAGAAGGCTTGCAGCTTGATTTCTTCGTTTCAGCGATCGGAGCCATTTCAGAGCTTTGATATGCATCAAATTAGGAGTCGGACCTGGAATAACAGACATGGAAAAAAATAATTATAAGTATTAAAAGTCGCTGGAGAGGAGTTTAAACTTTAATGCGTAGATAATACCAATATAATAAATGCGAATAGTTTGAGTTTATTTGTTTGTTACGCTTTGATGCCTTAACTATATAACCAACAAAAGAAATTAGTTCAAAGATAAACAATTTTTAGTTAAAATCTACAATGACGTGAGCAAAAACTATGGATAGGGTTTAATACTTACATTTTCCAAGCAGCAGCTACCTAGGTACCCAATCGGTTTGATCCGTTGGTGATAACAGGCACAGGGCAGCAGGTAGAGAATAGTAGAGATGGCAGCGGTTCACCGTCGGTACTGGTATTGATAGCTCCCGTGATGTACGAGTTTACTAACTAATAACCGTAAAGCACTTGTAGACTTTAAACAACATGTAATGAGTACTTTTAAAAATGTGTGGCTTATAAGTTCAAATTGTAAATATAATTCACTATGTTAAATATGACTACATCACATCGAACGCTTTGCATGAAACACACTTTTTTACTTAGACTGGTTATATCCGTTCAAAAAAATAAAGTAAAGCATTATTGAATTACCAATAAATGTTGATGCAGCTAAATGACTCAGGGCTGACATGAAAATATCAAGTAATTAATAAACATCGCTAATATTTGCATGGTGTTGGAGTGGATGCGCGACAACCTTACATAAAATAGCTAACTGTTGCAAATATTAAGTTTGACACAGCTTACGTATATAAAATTTATTGGTTTATTCTGCAATGAGAACATCTTTTCGGTCCTACATTATAACAAAATCCGATTCGGACCATTTAAACTAAATTTTCTGTTTCGAATAAAATTGTTTTACTGTCTAAAGAATATTCAGTAGGAAGGTAATCTTTAACATTTAAAATTTTTTGTTATGAATTATTTTATGGATAAAGTACTGGTATAGGACTTTTAGAGTACCTAATAGTTACTAGCGCAAACTAAGTAATATGTAAACATAATTGTTAAACAGCACTAGGAGATCATAATTAAATAAAAATATCGGACAAACAGGAATAAAATAAAAAATATTATTGAGACCGAAACTTCTTGGTTCGAGTGCGGAATAACCCAATAGATACAATTTATTGCAAAAGTATCGTAATAAGAGTAAAATATATTCAATAACAGGATGTTTACTTCATTAGGTGCACTCCTATTACACATAATGAAGTAAAAATCTTGTTATTTCTATATTTTATAAGTATTATTGAAAATACAAAATTTTAAGTCATAAAAATCTATCAACGAGACTGGACACCTTTATCGAAAAACATTTTAATGATTTTTGGTGTCTCAAGACATTTGTACGTAATCTGTACCTGGCTGAACTAACTACATTGCGTGTTTTACAGGTAATTATAAATCTCACATTATTTTTTATTATTTTCAATTGATATTGATCTACAAATCTACTTTAATTTGTTTTTCTTTTATTTTTAGTTATTTTAAGAAATCACTTGTTCATATACATAGACATCATCACTTCTCAAGACAAAGATAGTTCCTTCTTTGGGTTTCGTGGGATTCGTCTATTACCTTCGGATACATCATACTCATATTGAAAAATAAAAACACCTAAAATTGCTACGACGGACAACGACTTAAGCAGGTATTCTTTTAAATCTATTCTCTATTCAACTTTATTTTGATTTGCCCTATAAGTACTTACATAAATAATATATGTATTTCGTCTGTTTTCCAGATAATTCAAACAAATAAAATCTCAGCAATTAGAACGTGAGACATAACTATACCTACTATATAATATCGTGAAGATAGTTGTAAGTAGTTTAATTAGTAATAATTTACTAATTATTTTGAAAGTATTTACTCACTAAGTAACAATGCCTAACTGTTCGGTTTGCAAAGTATTTGTAAATAATAAACAATGGACTAGTCACTTACGTAGCAATGTGCATAAAAGCAATAGTACGACCCTCTTAGATGATAATGTTGCAATTATTAATACTTCGTTTAAAGAACGAATAATAAGTTACAAAATCATGGCAATTAACGAACAAATTAATAATTTTCCTGAATTGTTTCTGAATAATTTAAGTGAACAAGTTAAAAATCTAATAGATCGAGCACTACAGAAACATATAGCTATTAAGATTAATTTTGAACTATTTTCTTTTTTTCTATTGTGTAAAAATGACCAACAAGAAATTAAATCATTTGCTACAAAAAACCAAATCGTTTATTCTAATTATGATTTTAATTCAATTTACACAACATCAATAGTAACCTTGTTGAAAAAAGTTGAAGAGTTTCAGGAGAGAGATAGTGGTTGGACATTTTTATGTAATTCACATTTAGAAATTAATATAAATAAATATCAACCTCTTGGCGGATCAACTTTCTAAATCACACATGTATGATTTTCATTATAATATAATAAAACCTTTTTATAAAGACCGAGTACGGTTATGTTATACTGATACCGATTCTTTTGTTTATAAAATACATACTAACGATTTTTATCATGACTTGAAGTATAATTTTTTACAATATTTTGATACTAGTAACTATGATGAACAAAATAATTTTGAAATACCTACAATCAACAAAAAAGTTCCGGGTCTGTTTAAGGACGAAATGAGTGGACAATGTATAACAGATTTTGTTGGTTTGAGGTCAAAACTTTACTCTATAAAAGCTTCTAGTAAAATTATAAAAAAAGCCAAGGGTGTAAAATCATGTGTAGTAAAGACATTAAATGTATCAGACTATGAAAATATTTTATTTAATAGAGGAGTTATCCGCAGAAAGAATGTTATGTTTAAATCTATTAAACACCAAATATTTACCCGAACAGTTAATAAAATTGCATTGTCCAGCAACGATGATAAGCGTTCAATATCTGTAGATCAAATATCAACACGAGCCTGGGGTCACAAGTCTATTTTAAAGGATGATTAAATATTTAAGTTGACTCTTACTGTCGTAGTTTTAAGCTATAGTTTTAAGTAGCTACAAAGTTTACATTTAAATTACGCATATTATGTTCAAATTCAAATGATTTATTGCAATCCATAATGTACATTCAGGTGGTAAAATAAAATTATAGAAACAATTATGGGGACCCTGTCGGGCACAGCAAAATTAGACAATAGGTAGGAGAGAGGAAGAGCGCCTTTATCAATTTTCTTATGTAAATGATACTAAAAATTAAATTAGATTAGGTACATAGATTGTTATTCTGTTATAATAATATCATTTGTTTGTGTAGAACTTAATTATTTAATATATTTTATTATATAATTGATTAAATCAACCTATTTATATTATTATTATACTGCAGTATATATTTTAAAGGATTCATTTTTTATGCTTTTTATTTTTGTAAAATTATAGTAAATTGGAAATTAGGTAGATTATAGTTATGTTATTATAATTTATGTAATTGCTTTTTATTGTAATTAATGATTTATTATTACTTTTGATTATATTTACTTATTTTATATATTTATAATTTGTAATGTCGTATATAATATTTAAAGAATTTATTATACTAGTGTAAATAATAATGTATGTACAGTAAAATTAGTCAGTTAAATTTTATCATTTAAATATTCGTCTAGTGTGTAATAGCTTTTATTAATTAAAAATTCGTTAACTGTTTCTAATTTAATTTGATTAATTGTAAAATTTATATTTATCTGATTTTTTTTGGCGTGGATGGAATGTTATTAATTTGGTTTTTGTAAAATTTATTTCAAGGTTATGATCGTTGATCCAATTTATTATTTTATTAAAAATGGTATTTAATTTTTCATTTAAATGTGTAGAATAAAGATAAATAAATGTTATGTACCTACTGCTTGTTTTATTTATGATTTTTTTACGAAAATAATCTTTTCTTATTTATTTAAATACATAACCTATTTTATGCTAGCTAAATAAATCAAATAGATTCAAGTTTAATCATGCACTGATGAATAGTAATCGAATAAAAATGTAGCTTGTGTGAAAAAAAATAAGGTTGATTTTTAGTAGAGTCAATATTATATTGTTGTTTGTTACCTTTAGCTTGGCGACATAATTGCTTAGCCATCAGTTTTCTGTTTTGCAATTTCACAGTAGCCTTTAATTACATTTTCGTCATTTACGAAATATTACTCAGGTGGACAACTTGTACAATTGCAGAGTGTATCAAAACATGTCATCGGTAAGTATTCAACAATTACATCGTATTTTTTCGTGTTTTTTTTTTTTTTTTTTTTGCGAGTTTTTGTTTAACTATATTACTATAATTATAATTTGTGCACATTTTACCTTTACCTAGCCACTTTTCACAAACGGAAATCAAACCTTAGACTCATCGTTAAATTGCAGTTAATATCTTTAAGGTTTTATGATAGAGTATTCTTATTATTATAATGTGTCTATATTTTGTTACAGATTTCTGAATCGGAAATTGTGTTTAGTCAGTATGCTCAGGATCCCTACGAAGTTTATACTGAGATGATGCCAGAGGAACCGGAGACCAGACCAGCCATAAAAGATAAGAAATCCAAGCAACGGTGTAAAGAAAAAACGAAAAAACAAATGCCTACAAAATCATTTGTTATGAGTCGATTGCAGCGACGGGGTATTAAGTTGATAAAAGTTTCCGTGGTAGATCTATGTAATAACAATTCTCAAACAAGTGATAGTGATGGTGATTGTGAAAATGTAATAATCAATGCACAATATATAGTTAAAGACGCTATTGATAGTATCATGGACGAAACTGAATCTTTAGTTAAGAAAATTTCAAAATCATTAATAGATAGTGATTATTAAACTTTTGATTAATACAATAGATTTTTATTTTTATTGTTTATTTGGTAATAATATTTTTTGGTAATGTGTTCGGTAATGTTTTGTGGCAATGTGTCGGGTATTCATAGGAAATAAAATATATTTAAAAAAAATATATCTTTTTATTTACAAAACCATTTACTTATGTGGTAGAATAGTATATAGTTTTGTGTTTTTATATTTAGAATAGGAATAAACATAACTGTAAATAGTATAGAGTTATTATAAAATAAACGCATTATTGTCATTTAAAAATGTTTTATTTTTATATCTTAAAACTAATAAACAGATACACCTTTAGTTATTCCTCTAAATACTTTTTTATACATAATACGTTTTTAAGAGCACACTGTTTGGAATGTTTATTACAACACAAGTTAACTTTTCCATCGCAGGAGTATTTTTTGTGCAACTTGGATAAATTAGGACACAATTTCTCATCAAGTTCCGATACATTACAATTCGTACATAGATCCTTAAGCCATTTTACCTTCTCAGAACCTTTAACTATAATATTTTTATCTTTTAAATATGGTACGATTATACGATGGAATTCTCTGTAGTCGATGTGTCCTTCACTCCAATAAATGCCTCGGTTTTTTTCTATCCATTTAACTTGAATCTTTTCTTCGCTTGTTAGATGTCTAAATAAGTATGGAGGTTTTATTAAAAACGATTGCGTATAGTTTTGAGTCGCAAATGCCAATTCTTTTATTATAAAATTGTTGTAAAGATCCTTGAATCCTTGTACATCCAATATGAGAGTATCCGATTTCATGATATTTTCTTAACAGTGCTGCTAAGCGGTTTGTACTCAATTATGCAGTCGTTTAATATAAGACAATATGCCGATGTTTGATCAGGTATGTCTGAATCGCTTTCGATTTCCACTCTAACGTCCACAACAGGTCCTCCTTTTAGATTATCGGCTTGTCTGGAGCAATCGATAACGAATAGTGGCGCTAAGTCTTTGAATTGTTTTTCACTTAATAAGGGTTCCGCGCGACGTCCGTAGTACGACTGTTGAAATCGAGTATACTGTTCATATAATAAAGCTGTATTGTTGTTTGCAAAATTAACGTTTAAATTTTCGTATGGAAAGTATGTTGAATTGAGGTATACTTTAACATCTCGTATATGACAGTGATCAAACTGAGACATGTCAGAACTAGCACTATTTTTTCTGTTTGTTTGTAAACCAATAATAATATATCTGGGTTTTTCTATTTGCGATGATGTTTTGATAGACCAGGTATGTTTAGTAGTCCTAGGTAACGCAGGATACTCGTAAAGATCCCAATTTCGGAATACCATCTGCAGTGGACGATCTTTTTCTAACAATTTAATTAAACTTAATTTTTCCTTATCAGATACTTTAACGTGCGGTACGCGCCATATGATTTTATTTATAATAACGTCTTCTAAAATTTCACCAGTATTTAATTTCACAGCGTTCAAGTTTGTATTGCTACGTAACAATATCAACTCGTGCCTACTATTTATTACAATCTTTTTAAAATCCTCTGCAAAACCGAGTATGTTGCAAAGTGGTATGGATACAGAAAATTTACCACCGTTTATATTTTTAATGCCTTCGATATTCCAGCCCCAAGAATTAGATATTTTTGATTCGGTCTCATTCATTGAAATTAATGACTTCATCGTGGTAGTTACACCAGCATTTTTTATTTTATCAATTTCGACTCCATTTAGCTCGTACCTTATATCTTGGAATAGATAGAGTAGAGCATTATTGGTAAAATGAACACTGCTCGCGGTTTCTTTTGCATCCTTTTTCTTAACAACTATGGTTCCTTCCAAATACAAGGTGCTTGCTGACGGTAGTACATACAAGTCCTGTTGGTTGATAGGTATGCGTATCTCGTCATTCCTGTTAAAACTGGTCACGTACGGTTTATATGAATGGTATTCGATGCCTTCAACAGTATTGTCGTAGGTTGGTGCGGATAAAACATCTAAGATATTCATTTTAGGAGACCGATAGCTTTAAGAAATGCTTTATTTTCTCTCGTTAATTTTATTCTTTTCTTCGAGCTAGTTCTTATATGACTGGGAGCTTTATATAAACTGATGTTTTTTTTTGGTTGATGCGTATATTTATTATAGTCAATCATTTTTTCTTCTTAGATGTAAATAAAGCTGTACTTCTTCACCGCGTAAATTTATCAGTTGATTGTTTATGTCCAATAACCGTATATGTATGCAGCTTATGTTGTTTTGATTAATCGGAAAGTATATTGCGTTTTTAGGAATTTCTATGATTCTATATCCTGGTGGCACGTTGAGTGCAAATTCGTGGATAATGTGACTGGGCTCTCCGTTTACGTACGAACCACTGACAATATCACATTCAATCCTGATCACGGTCGTTGGCAAAATGTTAACTGGAAACTGTGAGACATGCAATTTATTAGCTTTTAAGATCTGCTTATCGTATCCTAATAGGTTTCGAAAAGTGTCTTCCTTATCGAAGTTTATATTTTTAGAACAGAGTATTGTAGTTTTTAGAGTATTGTTATTGCACAGTAGTTTTATCGAAGCGTTTTGTATTTTGGACTTTATATAATCGCTGATATCTTGAAGTTCATAAGTTCCTTCGGGTATTTCAATTACTTCCTCCGATCCATAGTAGAACTTATTGTTCTTTTTATCAATATTTGGAATAGAATTAAACGTGGAGAAATGCAATAATGCGCACTCGTACTGACCGTTTAATTGTAATGTGTTAGGATAGTAAGTAGACAAATCTGATGACTTTCCAGTTATTGACAAAGTGAGGGACATCTTGAGAATGATAAAAATGAAAGAACAACATATTAATTTATACATTTTTATTTTTCCAAAAATTCCTTAGATATTCTAAGCATAAGTGTCCACAATTCACAGTATTGAATTTTTGGTACCTTGTATAGTTGTAAAAAATATTACAGTTTTTTAAGTATCGTATCAATTCGAGAGGCGGTTTCAAATCACCGAAGCTGTCAAAATATTCACAATAATTATTAAATTTAATATAAGCCACCCAATGAGTTCCTTCATTTTTTTAATTGTCCAAATTCACGATAGCACATTCAATCTGTTTTGGTTTTCTCGGTAACCGATCTTTCATGTAAACTCCTCGAAAGTATGGCAAGTCGCGAGCGTGCTTTTTGATGTCAACATCAGTTAATGGACGATTAGGTAGCTTACTTATCAGTTTTTTGACGAATTTATAAACAAACCTTTACCATTTTTATGCGGTTTAATGTACAACCCCTTTCCTATAGCTAATGCTTCCATAGTTTTATTGTGCCGTTCAGTTTCTTGTAATTTTTTTTGAGCTGTTTTATAGTCGTTAACTGTTTTGGCGATACCCGCAGCACCACCCGCTAAAGATCCTAATGCCGATAAACCAGCGAAAATTGGGATCAAAGGCAGAACTCCACCAGTCTTCGGTATGGGTATGACACGAGGAACTCGTACTTTCTGTACGCAAGGAAATATCTTTCTAGCAGCCAAGTAAGCGGCGTTTATAAGAGCCTTACTGTCCATGTGTTTGAGTTTCCTAATTTTTGATCTTATTTTCGATACAAAACTGTTAAACGTTTTAATCCCTGCACCAGACTTTATTTTGGCTTTCATGACTTTGCTCACTAGCCACGAACTTAGTTTTTCCCCTTTTCCTGCGTCCTTGGATCTAAGTCTTTGTTTAGCCATGTTTAACAGTTGTAAATCGGCTTTGTGACGATTAGGTAAATCTGTATGGTTCTGATATGCAATATCGTGATGCATACAAGCTTCGTCTAACTTGTTTACGCCTCGATCTCCACGTAGTAACCGTTTTTGTAGTTTAGTACCCGGTCCGCAATAATTGTAACCAGGCAAATGAAGTTCAAAGGGTAAATTATTAATCACACTATTGACTAGTCCACCACCTTGCATTGTTCAAAGTAAAATGAAATACATGTAAGAAATAATAATGTTTATATAAATAATATGATATCTACTTTTATCAATTCACTATCGCAGCTCTGTTGATCCAACTATTTTCTGCGTTACTTAAACCTAACCATTTCACAAACAATTTATTTCCTTTTCTTTTTAAAACTTTTTCTATCAAATAAACGTTTGGGAAATATGTTTTTTGAAGTTCCGGTTCATAAAAGGTTCCCAAAATAGCTTGTTTGCGTTGGTCCTCTATATGATACGTTTTTGGAATGGTATTGTTTACTTTTTTTATGGTAAATATTTCAGTTGACCAATTAGGAGTATAGCCCTTTTTAAAAACATGCTTGTATTTACTAATGCGAACACTATCACCAACTTTGAACTTAGGTACGCAACGAAAAGAAACTTGCTTATGTGTTTTTTTTATATTTTCTTTTATGTTTAACTCATTGCATTTATTTACTTCAACAGGTTTACATTGAATAGTACGATGCTTTGTGTTGTTATACATTTTCAATGTATCTTGTAACACCGTTTCATACCACTTGTAGTTTCCATTCATACTAAAACACTTATATAATTTATTTTTAATAGTTTTTATCAATCGCTCAACAATTGAAGCCTTCTTTGTAGAAAAGGTTGAGTAATGGTTAATATTAAACCTTCTCATGAGCGTCTGGAATGAAGTATTATAAAACTCGGTTCCTGAATCTGTTTGTAAATTAACCGGTTTGCGTTGACTTTTACTGAGTATGTTCCCAAATGCATTAGTAACATCAATTTTATTTTTCGATTTTAGCGGTTCTGCCCAGGCGTATTTTGAGAAACAATCTATCACCAATAAAATATAATTGTAACCATTGTTGTATTTTCTTAAATTTTGCATGTCCATCAGATCAGCTTGCCACAAATCATCAATCCCTTTCAAAATTACAGAACGACGATCAAAATTTTTTCTTGCCGCTTTGTGAATTTCATTTACAATTTGTTGTTTGGACATTATGAAGGCTTTTTAGATGCTAATAAGTTATCTACAACTGTTTTTGTGTAAAACTTATCTTCTAAATGAATGGAAACTTCAGATATCTTTGCTTTTAAAGTATTTTGTACATCATTCATAATTTGAGATCGCATTAACAGCATGGATTTATATAAATCTTTCGTTATGTTTGTCATAAATTGATCTACATAATCCTTATTTACAGCATCATCTGGTTCTACAGGAGTTCTGATACCTCTCAACGTCGTAGCTTTTAAATCAAATTCACCATTTTCTGTTTTCGTTAATGCATTATCATTACTCTCGAATAATTCTGACAATCGCATTCTTTTATGAATATAATGTCCAAATTTGTCTATATTCATGTTGAATGTGCTTTGTATTGAAGGGTTAACAGTAAAATGAAACGTATGCAGAGAATAAAAGATATTTATTAATTAATAACTTTACTTTCACGTAACTCTTCGATGATGGATATTATTTCATTGTCCAGCCCAGTGTTGCCAGCGTCTCGTGAAGCAATCAATAGTTTTAATCTATCCACTAGTTCATTTGGATTATCCCAATAGACATAATCTACGTTTTTTCTCCACACTTTTTTCAACGGTAGTCCATTCCCCTTTGGTTGATTGTAGGTCTGATTTGTACTTTGTAATTTAAAAAGAGGTTTAATGACTTGCAAATATTTATGCCCTTTGCTACTTTTGATGGGTTTGCTTGGTTCAAAATCTCGACGGTGTGCATTTGTATCGATCAGCATTGACTTATAATGTTGCATATCATTATCTGTCACTAAACTTAAGTCTACATCTTTTTTTAGCAACAACTGTTTCAAACCCGGTGTATTTCGATATTTGCGACCCGTTACTGTAATAAAATCATCACCAATCGTAATGCTAGCTGAACCTAACATAAGTTTTCCACGCTCTATCCGAACACCAAATGGTATATCATGTAGTGCTTCAGGAGATAGAGACCAAGATGATGTATCGCATTCTTCGTTCTTATCACCCAACGATTGAAATGAAGACTCACTGTCGATTTCATTTTCATCACTGCTTTCCACGTACTCTTTGCTAGTAGAACCTTCCTTGTATAATGTTTGATTGCTTTCCAGGATTTTTTCATTTTCATCAGAAGTAGTTCCATTATTGGTGTTGGTTAGTAAATTAAGTGATTCGGTTATAGGTTTAAAAACCGTTTCTAATGCTTCCTTATTCCCAATCTCAAGTTCTCTCATGGCGCGTACTTTTTTCTTTACAGCCGCTGAAGCATCTACGATTTGTCTTTTCAATGATTTTTCCATAGTCGATAAATGTATAGTTATCGCATAAGAGTTGTTAAAAGAGTAATAAGGTAACGATGTCAGCGGTCTTAAATATATATCATTTTCTTATTCAAACACGACAAATGTGTCAAATTTATTCCTGTAACATCCATTATTTTTAGAGCAATCTTTATTTATTACCAGAAAGTTGTAAGGTTCGCTCCAAATTTTAGAACACATTTCACGAAACTGAGCCCAAGTCATATCTGTATTAACATGTTCTTCATAAATATGCTTCAGATTAATATCATCCTGCTTAAATAGTACGATAAGGTTAGCGTTGTCTCTTACTAACTGTTTTGGCACTTTACTATACGTTTGATTGAGATAAAAACAATCGATATTTTTGTGTCGACCCATTGCAAAGTAATCTCGCATGTTACTTTGATTTTCACATGCAACGTCATCAAATATTATGACAGAGTTGGGTTTAGCATCCTGAACACTTAAAACGTCTTCATTTCCATGATATTTCTTAAAAGAAATACCTGGAACTCGTTGTAAAACACTTTCCAGAAATCTATACTTAAGTTGGTGCAAAGTTTTTGAATAAACGTAAACATTTTGAAATTTTAAACCATTTTCATGTATAAGAAGACCAATGAGCAAATTTGTTTTTCCACAATTTGACGGACCACAAATTATACAACGTACTATGTTAGGTAATAATTCACTATGACGAGCACGAGTCTTGGGAATATCATCACAGATAGTGTTTACATTCAATGATTGGGGTTGTTTAATAAACTTCATGTCTAAGAATGATAAAATACGTTCATAGCATTCACTTATAAACTTTTTTGATCAATCAAATCACAAATTATACATGGTAAGCCTGTGAGAATACTCGACTAAACGGATCGAGTCGATTATCGGATATTGGGCATTCTATACCACTTTCTGTAGCGAGCGCTCGGCGTGTAGCCGAGCTTGACTGGCGAGCGACAGAAAGTGGTATAGAATGCCCAATAATATACTACTAACCTAACCTAACTATATCAAACCTAACTTTTTTCAGACATTTTTGTAACTTTTTTCGGACATTTTTATTAATGTTAGGTGAGGTTAGAAACTAACCTAACTATATCAAACCTAACTTTTTTCGAACATTTTTGTAACTTTTTTCGGACATTTCTTTTATGTAAGGTTAGGTTAGAACCTAACCTAACTATATCAAACCTAACTTTTTTCGGACATTTTTGTAACTTTTTTCGGACATTTTTGTATCTTTTTTCGGACATTTATGTAACTTTTTTCGGACATTTTTGTATCTTTTTTCGGACATTTTTGTAACTTTTTTCGGACATTTTTTTTGTTACTTTTTTCGGACATTATTGTAACTTTTTTCGGACATTTCTTTTATGTAAGGTTAGGTTAGAACCTAACCTAACTATATCAAACCTAACTTTTTTCGGACATTTTTGTAACTTTTTTCGGACATTTTTGTATCTTTTTTCGGACATTTTTGTAACTTTTTTCGGACATTTTTGTATCTTTTTTCGGACATATTTGAATCTTTTTTGGACATTTTTATTAATGTTAGGTGAGGTTAGAACCTAACCTAACTATATCAAACCTTACTTTTTTCAGACATTTTTGTAACTTTTTTCGGACATTTCTTTTATGTAAGGTTAGGTTAGAAGTTTAGAACCTAACCTAACTATATCAAACCTTACTTTTTTCGGACATTTTTGCACCTTTTTTCGGACATTTTTATTAATGTTAGGTGAGGTTAGAAACTAACCTAACTATATTAAACCTAACTTTTTTCGGACATTTTTGTATCTTTTTTCGGACATTTTTGTAACTTTTTTCGGACATTTTTGTAACTTTTTTCGGACATTTTTGTAACTTTTTTCGGACATTTTTGTAACTTTTTTCGGACATTTTTGTATCTTTTTTCGGACATATTTGTATCTTTTTTCGGACTTTTTTGTATCTTTTTTCGGACATTTTTGAAACTTTTTTCGGACATTTTCTGTTTCTGTTCTGTTCTAACCTAACCAAACATTAAAAAAAATGTCCGAAAAAAGATACAAAAATGTCCGAAAAAAGTTACAAAAATATCCGAAAAAAGTTTTAAAAATGTCCGTAAAAGGTTACAAATTTGTCCGAAAAAAGTTAGGTTTGATATAGTTAGGTTAGGTTCTAACCTCACCTAACATTAATAAAAATGTCCGAAAAAAGTTTCAAAAATGTCCGAAAAAAGATACAAAAAAGTCCGAAAAAAGATACAAAAATGTCCGAAAAAAGTAACAAAAATGTCTGAAAAAAGTTACAATAATGTCCGAAAAAAGTCTCAAAAAAGTCCGAAAAAAGATACAAAAATGTCCGAAAAAAGTTACAATAATGTCCGAAAAAAGATACAAAAATGTCCGAAAAAAGTTAGGTTTGATACAGTTAGGTTAGGTTCTAACCTAACCAAACATTAAAAAAAATGTCCGAAAAAAGTTGCAAAAATGTCCGAAAAAAGATACAAAAATGTCCGAAAAAAGTTACAAAAATGTCCGAAAAAAGTTACAAAAATGTCCGAAAAAAGATACAAAAATGTCCGAAAAAAGTAACAAAAATGTCCGAAAAAAGTAACAAAAATGTCCGAAAAAAGTTAGGTTTGATACAGTTAGGTTAGGTTCTAACCTAACCAAACATTAAAAAAAATGTCCGAAAAAAGTTGCAAAAATGTCCGAAAAAAGATACAAAAATGTCCGAAAAAAGTTACAATAATGTCCGAAAAAAGTAACAAAAAAAATGTCCGAATAAAGTTACAAAAATGTCCGAAAAAAGATACAAAAATGTCCGAAAAAAGTTAGGTTTGATACAGTTAGGTTAGGTTCTAACCTAACCTAACATTAAAAAAAATGTCTGAAAAAAGTTACAAAAATGTCCGAAAAAAGATACAAAAATGTCCGAAAAAAGTTACAAAAATGTCCGAAAAAAGTTACAAAAATGTCCGAAAAAAGTTACAAAAATGTCCGAAAAAAGTTTCAAAAATGTCCGAAAAAAGTTAGGTTTGATATAGTTTGGTTAGGTTCTAACCTCACCTAACATTAATAAAAATGTCCAAAAAAGATACAAAAAAATGTCCGGAAAAAGATACAAAAATGTCCGAAAAAAGTTACAAAAATGTCCGAAAAAAGATACAAAAATGTCCGAAAAAAGTTACAAAAATGTCCGAAAAAAGTTAGGTTTGATACAGTTAGGTTAGGTTCTAACCTAACCAAACATTAAAAAAAATGTCCGAAAAAAGTTGCAAAAATGTCCGAAAAAAGATACAAAAATGTCCGAAAAAAGTTACAAAAATGTCCGAAAAAAGTTACAAAAATGTCCGAAAAAAGTAACAAAAATGTCCGAAAAAAGTTAGGTTTGATACAGTTAGGTTAGGTTCTAACCTAACCAAACATTAAAAAAAATGTCCGAAAAAAGATACAAAAATGTCCGAAAAAAGTTACAAAAATATCCGAAAAAAGTTTTAAAAATGTCCGTAAAAGGTTACAAATTTGTCCGAAAAAAGTTAGGTTTGATATAGTTAGGTTAGGTTCTAACCTCACCTAACATTAATAAAAATGTCCGAAAAAAGTTTCAAAAATGTCCGAAAAAAGATACAAAAAAGTCCGAAAAAAGATTCAAATATGTCCGAAAAAAGATACAAAAATGTCCGAAAAAAGTTACAAAAATGTCCGAAAAAAGTTACAAAAATGTCCGAAAAAAGTTACAAAAATGTCCGAAAAAAGATACAAAAATGTCCGAAAAAAGTTACAAAAATGTCCGAAAAAAGATACAAAAATGTCCGAAAAAAGTAACAAAAATGTCCGAAAAAAGTTCGGTTTGATACAGTTAGGTTAGGTTCTAACCTAACCTAGCATTAAAAAAAATGTCCGAAAAAAGTTAGGTTTGATATAGTTAGGTTAGTTTCTAACCTCACCTAACATTAATAAAAATGTCCGAAAAAAATTGCAAAAATGTCCGAAAAAAGTAAGGTTTGATATAGTTAGGTTAGGTTCTAAACTTCTAACCTAACCTTACATAAAAGAAATGTCCGAAAAAAGTTACAAAAATGTCTGAAAAAAGTAAGGTTTGATATAGTTAGGTTAGGTTCTAACCTCACCTAACATTAATAAAAATGTCCAAAAAAGATACAAAAAAATGTCCGAAAAAAGATACAAAAATGTCCGAAAAAAGTTACAAAAATGTCCGAAAAAAGATACAAAAATGTCCGAAAAAAGTTACAAAAATGTCCGAAAAAAGTTAGGTTTGATATAGTTAGGTTAGGTTCTAACCTAACCTTACATAAAAGAAATGTCCGAAAAAAGTTACAAAAATGTCCGAAAAAAGTTAGGTTTGATATAGTTAGGTTAGTTTCTAACCTCACCTAACATTAATAAAAATGTCCGAAAAAAGTTACAAAAATGTCTGAAAAAAGTTAGGTTTGATATAGTTAGGTTAGGTTCTAAACTTCTAACCTAACATTAAAAAAAATGTCCGAAAAAAGTTGCAAAAATGTCCGAAAAAAGATACAAAAATGTCCGAAAAAAGTTACAATAATGTCCGAAAAAAGTAACAAAAAAAATGTCCGAATAAAGTTACAAAAATGTCCGAAAAAAGATACAAAAATGTCCGAAAAAAGTTAGGTTTGATACAGTTAGGTTAGGTTCTAACCTAACCTAACATTAAAAAAAATGTCTGAAAAAAGTTACAAAAATGTCCGAAAAAAGATACAAAAATGTCCGAAAAAAGTTACAAAAATGTCCGAAAAAAGTTACAAAAATGTCCGAAAAAAGTTACAAAAATGTCCGAAAAAAGTTTCAAAAATGTCCGAAAAAAGTTAGGTTTGATATAGTTAGGTTAGGTTCTAACCTAACCTAACATTAATAAAAATGTCCGAAAAAAGATACAAAAATGTCCGAAAAAAGTTACAAAAATATCCGAAAAAAGTTACAAAAATATCCGAAAAAAGTTTCAAAAATGTCCGAAAAAAGATACAAAAATGTCCGAAAAAAGTAACAAAAATGTCCGAAAAAAGATACAAAAATGACCGAAAAAAGTTACAAAAATGTCCGAAAAAAGATACAAAAATGTCCGAAAAAAGATACAAAAATGTCCGAAAAAAGTTACAAAAATGTCCGAAAAAAGTTTCAAAAATGTCCGAAAAAAGTTAGGTTTGATATAGTTAGGTTAGGTTCTAACCTAACCTTACATAAAAAAAAATGTCCGAAAAAAGTTACACAAAAATGTCCGAAAAAAGTTACAAAAATGTCCGAAAAAAGATACAAAAATGTCCGAAAAAAGTTACAAAAATGTCCGAAAAAAGTTAGGTTTGATATAGTTAGGTTAGGTTCTAACCTAACCTTACATAAAAGAAATGTCCGAAAAAAGTTACAAAAATGTCCGAAAAAAGTTAGGTTTGATATAGTTAGGTTAGGTTCTAACCTCACCTAACATTAATAAAAATGTCCGAAAAAAGTTACAAAAAAATGTCCGAAAAAAGATACAAAAATGTCCGAAAAAAGTTACAAAAATGTCCGAAAAAAGATACAAAAATGTCCGAAAAAAGTTACAAAAATGTCCGAAAAAAGTTAGGTTTGATATAGTTAGGTTAGGTTCTAACCTAACCTTACATAAAAGAAATGTCCGAAAAAAGTTACAAAAATGTCCGAAAAAAGTTAGGTTTGATATAGTTAGGTTAGGTTAGGTTAGGTTAGGTTAGGTTTTTTTTTTTTTTTTTTTTTCGTTTGGGTTTGTACTATGTCGTCCCTCTAACATTATCAGAGCCTTTAGGCACTTCGGTTCCATAATTGCTGGGTAAAAAAATTTTTGTTTTGGGGGAATTGGGGGGTAGGGCAGGTTCGGCTTTTTTGGAGCCACCCACTTCAGCACCTTTATATTCATTGCACATCTTCTTTTGCTTAAGTCTATTTACACAGTAGTACTATCGAATAAATGGGGTGATGTTCATCATCACCCTGCTATTTATTTACTGTGTATTTTGTTTTTGCTGTTTTGCAGGTGCTGTGCGCGTGCTGTGGTATGAGGAGTGCTCCGCCGTTTCCTTCGCGCTGCTCTTCCATTTTATTGGCGGGGATATTTTCGCGGTGCTCTCTCAGGACTACGGTGGGAGTTTTTTGAAGCAAAAGTTTGTCGAGCCGCGATTGCACGGTGAGTATGGTAGCTTCACATAATTTTACTGGCTTTTCATAAAGCCAGAGCCAATTAGTTTTACGCCATTTGTTTCTGTACACCGTGCCGTCGCGGCTTTGGCCCGATGTTGTAGGATCTGCTGCACCGATTGTGGCCGCTAATATGTCATATCCGCCGCCGTCCCTCATTTCGCCTTTTCCGTGGGGGCCCTCAACAGTACGCAGTCTTTGCTCGAGCCAGCGCGTCCCACTTGCGCCGGACGGGGCAGTTCATGCTGAAAGCATTGTGCCCCGTCGTCTCCATGCTGGCCTTTGTGCAATTGCAGCAAGTGGGTTGCGCGTTGGCGAGCTTTTCTGCGCAATCTCTCCGCTGGTGAGGGCCACCGCAGTACCCGCACTTTTCGGTCTTTTCCGTGCAGAGGCGCCTGCTGTGCCCGTACCCCAGACACATTGAGCATTGGACCAGCGGCGACTGGTCCTCCGCCCTAATGAGCTGGAGATCGAGGTACACCTCAGACGCCTCAAGAAACCTACTCCAAAGCTGAGGGGATACCTGGAGGACCACATGGCACAAGATTGTGCTTTTGGCCCTCTTCCGGTACTTGACTTCGGCCCTATCGTCATCGGTTGGGAGGTCGCGGAACAGGTTCTTGTTCTGCATCCTCAGGAACTCCAGGACTTCCTCGTCCTTGTGAGATCCAAGGACGTCCCTGAGGATGATGAGGGGGTCCTGGTTTTTGACGACCAGGACCTCGAGCTGGTGGTCTGCTGCCTCAATACGAAGTTGAACTCTGTTCCGTTCCTCTTCGCTTCTACAACCGATGACGATCTTCCTATCTTTGGCCTTCCGGATACGGTCGATGTTGATCCCCCCAGCCTTTGCGTTAATTGCCGTTCTGATGCGGCCCAGTACCTCCTCCCCGGTTTCCATGTCGTCCCTGGATGTGACCACGACTGAGTGCAGCGCTGTGGGCTCCGGGCGTTTACGCCCCTTTGCGCTCGCCGCTACACTAGCGTAAGTAGCCACCCCCAGGGACTCCGTCTTTTCCTTTAGGGCCTCTTTCAGTTGCTCAGCCTTCTCGTTGCTCTCCCTCATTAACTGGCTATGTTCAGCCAACGAGGTGAGCAACTGAGAGACTTGAGCGTTCCCCTGGACTGGATGTGATGCCCGCTCGTCTTCCCGTGGTAGCGGTTCGACCGTGCGCTCCTCCACGTCTGCAACACTAGGTGTCTGCGAGGACGGGCACACGGACTTTGCAGCTTCGGCCTCTTTTATAATTTGATAAAGCCGGTCGATGGCCTGGGTGACGGAAGCCTTTATATCAGTCTTCAGATTACGCGACGCGTTGAGAGCCATCTTGGCTTTCGTCACCCATGCCCTCGCCTCCTGCAACCGGCTTGGCTGCGCAACTGGAGCTGGGCTCACCTCTGGGAAAAGGATTTTTGCCGCCTCTTGCTCCCCTTCGTCCCTCCGGACTTTCGTCCGGGTGTAGAAACTGCTGGTCTTTTGCGTTTGTCTTGGGGGAGTAATTGGCGGAGATGTGACCGAGGATGTCTTTGCCGGGGTTCGGAACATTTTAGAGGGATAGAGCTTGAGGATAAGGGATCAGGGATAGGGATAGGGATAGGAAAAACCAAGTTATACCCCTAACCTAACCGAGTAAAATATATATTTGGGTAATTTTGTAAAAGTTGTAAACACAGTCTTAATCCTAATTCTTGTAAAAGTTGTAAAAAATGTAAAGATAAAATTGTAAAATGATAAAACCTAAAAGTAAGTAAAATGATATAATTATAAATTTTTTGTGCCTAATAACTGTCAATATTCTGCTGTTTTTGGCGCGAAAGGAATATTCAACTCTTTGTGATGCTGGAAGGGACAAGGGAGCACCGTGCTAAGGCCAACTTAGCAGGTAAACACTTCTTGCTTATGCAAGAAGTGTCCAAAATTGACCTGTGAAGTCAAAATTTAGGGTACCTGTAGCACAGGTACAAGGTCCAGGTGAAGGCGGCGCAACCGAGTGTCACGCAACCGTGTCTTAATTATGGCGCTATCCAAGCCTCATCCAACGCCACAAACCGCAACCCTCTAGCACTATCGACTCCGGAGCTATGGTCTCCAAAAGTTATTGGGGTGTAAAAAGATGTATAGAAAAAGCCTCCGGAATCGATATGCCTGAAGAAATATGGGTGGGTGGGCGGGCAAAAAACTCGCAATTTCTTTGGCTCGAGGTAGTCGGAGCGCCACGTGAGTGGTACCGTTCTCTTCGGCTGGACGTTTGCAAGCGAATGGCGTAATAAAATTTAGGGGTCCGGGAACAAATTTCCCTGAAAAACCGTGAAAAACTGTTTTTTTTTTTTTTTTTTTTTTTTTACAGGATTTAATTTAATTTTTAAGGTAGAAAAATATTGAAGTTCTATATAATCACACGATACGTGTGCTATATATTTAGGAAGGTCTTTAAGAGACCTACAAACAGATATGACTAAATGAAATTTTTGCTAAACAGTTTTTGAAAAAATGACTTTGAAAAATTATGTGATTTTAAGAGGTTTTTTGTAAATAAAAGCTATTTGTTTTTAAAATGGAATGCCAAAATTATACTCAAACGAAAGCAGACGTCTTGAGCTGTAGGTCAACAAAGAAATCGCGACAATCCACCGATAAACAGCGAAGTTATCACGTGTCAAGCAAAATAATGTACCGCTATATAGCAATAACAATAAAATTTTCGTAAAAATACGAAAAATATCAAATATTTTCGCGTGTATAGGCGCGAAGGTCAACAATGAGGTCAAAAGGGACACGTTTATAAAAAATTACAGTTAAAATCGCACAAAAATGAAAAATTTTGTATACGGTTAGGTTAGGTTAGGTTAGGTTAGGTTAGGTTTGGGAGGAGCAGCGCCGTGTCCTCGCAAATGAAGTGGGAGGCGACCTGTCGCTGCCGGCCGTAGTGCGGAGTATGGTCGGTAGCGCAGAGTCGTGGGACGCGGTGGTGTCCTTCTGCGAGGACGTGATGTCGCAGAAGGAGACTGCGGAACGGGAGAGGGAGATCTCGACTCCCTTCCCCGGCCGCAGAAGACGCACCGGGCGCAGGGGAAGGGCGGACAACGCCCTTCTCCGCCCCCCATGAATGGGTCCAGGGGCGAGGGACTTGGGGAAGTCCCCGCCCCCTATTCGATGGACCCGAGGCGGAGGCGCGCGCGGGTGTCGGCGCGCGCCCCTGAGGCGGTGCACGGGGTAGTTGTACACCTCACTACCCCGTGCAGGAGCTGAGGCCCGGACAGACCGGGCCGGCACCAGTGTGGGGCTGCGGAAGAATCCGGATTCCCGCGGCCCCACGCGCACGTGCGAGGAGGAGACACCGGGGGGTTTTAGCCGGTAAGAGTCCGGCACGCCCCTCCGCCTCTCCCCAGGCGGAGGAAGTCCATGAGGATTTCCCCCCGAAAAAAAAAAAAAAAAAAAAAAGGTTAGGTTAGGTTAGGTTAGGTTAGGTTAGGTTAGGTTAGGTTAGGTTAGGTTAGGTTAGGTTGGGGTGCCTGGCAGAAAACCTCCTCGTGTGCTCAGTGGCTGCTTGTCCGTTTGGTGTCTTGGGGACGAGCAGGTGCTGGGCCGGTGCACCCTGGGTGCGGGCAACAGTCTCCTCGCGAGGGGTGATTGTTGTCCGTAGCTAATTTCTGCCGGAGCGGAGGAGTCGCTCCCGAGGGCTCCCTATCTGCGCTCTGCAGCTGCAGAGTGCACGATTAGGGAGCGAGGTGGGTAGGGGTCTCCGCGGCGTGTACGTCGCGGTGACCGAGATGGGGAAGACCGTGGGTTGCTCCTCAACCTGCGGTCTTGGGGCATCCGTGGTGAGGTGTTGGAGCCACGGTGCCGGGTGGTGGGTAGTTTTTAGTTAGTATGTAAGTTGGGGGAAAAAAAAAAAAAAAAAAAAAAAAAAAAAAATATTTAGGTTAATATTAGTTTTTAGATACCGAGCAGCGGGCGGTTTATCTTGCACCGGAGGCATCTGCGGGCCTCGGGAGGCCTAAATACCCTCCCAAAAAGAGCAGCCGCATCGCCTTGGGGAAGCGATGTGCGTACTACCCATTTGTTTATGAAAATGTCGGACAAAGAATCTTTTTTGTCATGCGCCCCGGTTGACGCCCGGCGCTCGCAGGTATCCGGGCCTGCGGGTGTTAAATTGACTACCGATGGAAGCACAGGGGTAGGTGACCAGGCCCCTGTAGCGGATGCGACTACTGGAAGTATGTCATGCGACCCGGTTGACACCCGGCGCTCGCAGGTATCCGGGCCTGCGAGTGTGAAATTGGCTACCGACGGACGCGCGGGGGTAGGCGACCAGGCCCCTGGGGATCGGTCGCGCGGGGCGTCTTCCGTAAGGAAGCGTCCGGTGTGCCGGTCCTCAGACGAGGAAGGACTGCCGGCCCCCAAGTTGCCGACTTCCAGGAGGGGTCGGCAGACATCAAGAGGGGCGAGTGCTTCACAGCCGCGGAGGGATAGGAACGGACGTTTTGTGCGCTCCAATACCTCGGCGGCTAGTGGGGCAGAGAGCGACGTGGGGGTCACCACAGAGGACCCTGGCGATGGCGGTGACAGCTGTGCCTCGCTGGGGAGCTCGAAGGCGGAGCTCACCGCCGCCAAGAGGGAGCAGCGCAAAGCCGTCGCGGCCGACGAAGTGTCGGAAATGGCCCGACGCGCACGCGAGCGCAGAGCTACTCTGGCGGCGGAAGGGGGAGAGCCATCGGCGGTGGCCTTGAGCCAGCTAGCTCTGGATGGGGTGGACTTAGTCCTGAAGGTTGCCACCAAGTCCGGCAGCCTGAAGGGTACGTTCACCCGCGGCCTGAAGGAGGCTGCAGCGGACATCAGGGAGGCGGTTGGCATCCTCCTCAACAGGACGGCCTCTGACGAGGTCGCGAAGTTGAGGGAGGAGAACAGCCGCCTCCGGAGTGACCTGGAGGACCTCCGGCGACAAGTCGCTGCGCTGAGCGAGCAGCGGCAGCGTCGCTCGTCCGCCGATGCCGCACCAGTGGTGGCCCCGACTCCCGCACAGCAACCGGCAAGCCCTCGTACCGACGACGAGGTCGAGCGCATTGTCCGGCTCTGCATGCTCCAGTGCGGGAGCATGGTTAACGCCCGCATAGAGGCGATTTCTCGGCGTCTCCCGCCGGAAATCCTCCGTCCGCCCCTAGCGGCAGACAAACGGAGGACTGAGGAGCCGCCGAGACCCGCGCCTCAGAAGGGGAAGCCCGCGGAGAGAGCCCCACCGCGCGATCAGCCCACGACTGCCGGGTCTAAGGGTGAGACCTGGGCGAAAGTCGTGGGCCGTAAGAAGGCCCGCAAAGCCACCAAGAAGGCTGCGGCTGCTGCACGCGCTCCCTTCCAAACCGCAAAGGCGGTTGCGCAGCCTGCGAGGCGGACTGCCAAAGGCGGTCGCAAAGGACCGACGGTGCATGCCCCGCGTTCCGAGGCTGTGACGCTCACGTTGCAGCCAGGAGCAGCGGAGCGCGGTGTGACGTACCGGTCGGTCATTGCCGAGGCCAAGGCCAAGATCAAATTATCTGATCTTGGTCTTCAGTCCGTCACACTCAGGCAGGCTGCCACGGGTGCGCGGCTGTTCGAGGTGGCTGGCGCTGCGAGTGGCAGCGCCGAAAAGGCGGACGCTCTGGCCGCCAAGATGAGGGAGGTCCTCAACCCTGAGGACGTCCGGGTCTCCAGACCAGTGAAAACCGCAGAGGTGCGGATTGCTGGACTGGACGACTCGGTGACCTCAGAGGAGGTGGTGGCGGCCGTTGCCCGAAGCGGCGAGTGTCCGCCAGATAAGGTGCGGGCCGGCGACATACGCGCCGACGCCACTGAACTCGGCGCGGTCTGGGTTCGGTGCCCTGTGGCGTCGGCGAAGAAGATCGCCGAAAAAGGTGAATTGCTGGTGGGCTGGGTTGCAGCGAGTGTGAAACTCCTGCAGCCCCGGGCCTTGCGGTGCTTCCGGTGCCTGGAAAAGGGGCACGTCCGGGCAAAGTGCACCGCCGAGGTCGACCGTAGCGATCTATGCTATCGCTGCGGTCAGCCCGGCCACAAGGCGGCCCAGTGTTCCGCGGCGCCCAACTGCAGCTTGTGTTCGGCTGCGGGGAAGCGAGCGGGACACGCAGTGGGCGGAGGGGCCTGTGGCGCGCCTGCCAGCAAGGCCAAAAAGAAAAAGAAGGGGAGCTCTAAGCCTGCGGGGGAAACCTCGCCACCCCCGCAGGCTGGTAGCTCCGCGGCCGACTCCCGGCCCAGGACTGGAGTGGAGGGAATGGAGTGTCAATAATGGCACAACTACATTTCCTCCAGGGCAACGTCAACCACTGTGCCAGAGCTCAGGATCTTTTACTCCAGAGCATGGCAGAGTGGTCGATCGACGTGGCTGTGGTCGCCGAACCGTACTTCGTCCCCGCCCGGGACAACTGGCTGGGGTGCGCTGACGGTTTGGTGGCCATTATTGGCGAGGCTCTGATCGACCCGTCCAGGGGCCGTGGCTGGGTTGCTGCGGTCTCGGGCGGCATCGTCATTGTGGGGGCGTATTTCTCCCCCAACAAGAGTCTCGCCGACTTCGAGGGGTTCCTTGTCGAGTTGGGCGCCGTCGTAGGCCGCTACCACCCTCGTCCCGTTTTTGTGCTCGGGGATCTCAACGCCAAGTCATCGGCGTGGGGATCTCCGGTCACTGACCCTCGGGGCGAGGTGTTGGAAGAGTGGGCGGTGACGACTGGCCTGGTCGTCCTGAATCGGGGTTCGGAATTCACGTGCGTGCGGCAGCGGGGCGGGTCGATAGTGGACGTTTCGTTCGCTAGCCCCTCTGTCGCCGGCCGGGTCCGCGACTGGCGTGTCGCTGTGGAGGTGGAGACGTTATCGGACCATCGGTATGTTCGGTTCGACGTCTCCGCCCAGACCGCAGGCGGCCGCCATCCAACAACCCCGATGAACGACGGCCCGCGTTGGGCGCTTAAGCGCATCGACAGGGAACTACTCGAGGAAGCTGCCTTAGTCCAGTCCTGGACCTGGGAGTCGGCGACGGACGGCCCCGTCGACGTCGAAGCGGAGGCGCTGTGGTTTCGCGGGGCGATGACGCAGATCTGCGACGCGTCCATGCCCCGTGTCCGCCAACAGTCCGCAAGGCGCCAGGTGTACTGGTGGACCGCCGAGATCGCGCAATTGCGCGTAGCGTGCGTTGCGGCCCGCCGCCGGTACACCCGATACCGGAGACGACGTCGACGGGATTCCGCCGAGGAGGACGCGCTGTATGAGGTGTACCGCGCGTCCAAGGAGACTCTGTGGCTGGCCATCGGCGACTCGAAGTCGCGTGCCAGGGAGGAGCTGCTGGGGTCCCTGGATCGGGATCCGTGGGGGCGCCCCTACCGCTGGGTAAGGGGCAAGTTGCGTCCCTGGGCGCCCCCGCTGGTGCAGACCATGCGGCCCCGGCTGCTAGAGGTGGTAGTATCAACCCTCTTCCCTGTGCGAGGGGGACATGTTCCCCCGGCGATGGCTTCGCCCTCAGCCACAGACTCTCCAGAAGAGGAGAGCACCGATGTCCCCGAGGTGACGCTGTCAGAGACGAGAGCGGCCGTGTCGCGACTCCGGGCTAAGAACACAGCGCCCGGACCCGACGGAGTTCCTGGTCGAGCTCTCGTCTTGGCTCTGAAGGAGCTGGAGCCCCAGCTGAGGGGGCTCTTCACGGCATGTCTCGGGCGGGGCCAGTTTCCCAGTGTATGGAAGGAGGGGAGGCTGGTCCTGTTCAGGAAGGAGGGGCGCCCCGCGGACTCGCCGTCCGCGTATCGGCCCATAGTGCTGCTCGACGAGGCGGGCAAACTGTTCGAGCGAATTATCGCAGATCGCCTCGTCAGCCACTTGTGCAGGGAGGGGCCGGACCTGGACGACAACCAGTTTGGTTTTCGTCGGGGGCGCTCCACCATAGACGCCATCATGCGCGTGAGGGCCCTGGCGGAGGAGACGGTGTCCCGGGGTGGGGTGGTGTTGGCGGTGTCTTTAGACATCTCCAACGCATTCAACACCCTACCCTGGAGCTGTATTCGGGAGGCACTGGATTACCATCGCGTGCCTCCCTACCTCCGCCGTACAGTAGGGGCTTACCTGGAGGACAGATGCGTCACCTATCGGGGACGTGACGGTGCTTGTCGGCACTCCATGTCGTGCGGTGTTCCACAGGGATCGGTCTTAGGACCGCTCCTGTGGAGCATCGGCTACGACTGGGTGCTGAGAGGCGAGCTCCCGTCGGGCGCAGACTTGACGTGTTATGCGGACGACACGCTTGTCACTGCCCGGGGGAGCTCGCACAGGGAAGCGACGTTGATAGCCACGGCTGCGGTGTCACAGGTGGTGAACCGCATCCGGCGCCTGGGCCTGGAGGTGGCCCTGAACAAGTCGGAGGCCATGGTGTTTCATGGCCCCCGGCGGGCGCCGGCGCCGGGATCACACATCGTGGTCGGTGGGGCTCGGATAGCTGTCGGGTTCACCATGAAGTACCTAGGATTGGTGCTCGACAGCCGTTGGGAATTCGGGCCTCACTTCCGGCGGCTAGCGCCCAAGCTCATGGGCGCGGCGGGCGCGCTTTCAACGTTGCTTCCCAACATGGGGGGCCCGAGCGCCGCCTGTAGGCGGTTGTACGTGGGAATCGTGCGGTCCATGGCCCTATACGGGGCTCCCGTATGGGCGCTCGACCTGACGGCCAGCACTCTCGCCATTCTGCGCAGGCCGCAGAGGGCGATGGCCGTCAGAGTCGTCCGCGGGTACCGCACGATTTCCCACGAGGCGGCTTGCGTCCTGGCCGGATCTCCGCCCTGGGACCTAGAGGCGAAAGTACTCGCGTCATTGTACCGATGGCGCGAGGAAGAGCGGGCACGGGGCTCGATGCCGGTGCAGCGGCAGATCGAGCTGCGCCGGGGAGAGCTCCGTCAGGTCTTGGTGGCGGAATGGCGGCAAAGGCTTCTGCGCCCTGCCGCCGGCCTCGCTACCGTCGAGGCGATCCGGCCAGTACTCGACGACTGGCTCGGGAGAAGGCACGGCTCCCTGTCGTTCAGGGTGACGCAGGTGCTGTCGGGGCATGGATGCTTCGGCAAGTACCTGTGTCGCATAGACAGGGAGCCGGACGCTCGGTGCCACCACTGCGTCCATTGCGGGGAGGACACGGCGCAACACACGCTCGCCGAGTGCGTAGCTTGGGAGGAGCAGCGCCGTGTCCTCGCAAATGAAGTAGGAGGCGACCTGTCGCTGCCGGCCGTAGTGCGGAGTATGGTCGGTAGCGCAGAGTCGTGGGACGCGGTGGTGTCCTTCTGCGAGGACGTGATGTCGCAGAAGGAGACTGCGGAACGGGAGAGGGAGATCTCGACTCCCTTCCCCGGCCGCAGAAGACGCACCGGGCGCAGGGGAAGGGCGGACAACGCCCTTCTCCGCCCCCCATGAATGGGTCCAGGGGCGAGGGACTTGGGGAAGTCCCCGCCCCCTATTCGATGGACCCGAGGCGGAGGCGCGCGCGGGTGTCGGCGCGCGCCCCTGAGGCGGTGCACGGGGTAGTTGTACACCTCACTACCCCGTGCAGGAGCTGAGGCCCGGACAGACCGGGCCGGCACCAGTGTGGGGCTGCGGAAGAATCCGGATTCCCGCGGCCCCACGCGCACGTGCGAGGAGGAGACACCGGGGGGTTTTAGCCGGTAAGAGTCCGGCACGCCCCTCCGCCTCTCCCCAGGCGGAGGAAGTCCATGAGGATTTCCCCCCGAAAAAAAAAAAAAAAAAAAAAAAAGGTTAGGTTAGGTTAGGTTAGGTTAGGTTAGGTTCCGGAGTGATGGGCCCGCAGCTGCAACCCACCGGGCGCGGTGTTCCGCAGGGGTCAGTCTTAGGACCTCTCTTGTGGAACATCGGGTACGATTGGGTGCTTCGCGGTGCCCTCCTCTGTCAGACGGAGGTCGTCTGCTATGCAGACGACACCCTGGTGTTGGTCCGGGGGACCACCCAGGAGGAGTGCATCCGGCGTGCTACCTGCGGCGTGCAGCTCGTCGTAGGTCGCATCCGGATGCTTGGATTGGACGTCGCTCTGGGGAAGACCGAAGCACTTTTGCTACACGGCCCCCGGAGCAGACATACGGATTTGTGCCTGACGGTGGAGGACGCGAGGATCCCGCTGTCGGGCACAATGAAGTATCTCGGCCTGGTCCTCGACGGGCGGTTGAGCTTCCGGGAGCATTTTCAGCGGTTGGCGCCGAGGCTTCGGTCCGCCGCTGCGGCCCTCGGAAGGCTCCTGCCAAATGTCGGGGGCCCCGACGTTGGGTGTCGCCGTCTATATGCCTCGGTCATTAGATCGATGGCTCTGTACGGCGCACCCATTTGGAGTGACCGACTGACGGCCGATAACCGGGCGGTCCTACTTGGTTCGCAGCGTGCTGTTGCCAACAGGATCGTCCGGGCCTACCGGACCGTCGGTCACGAAGCCGCGTGTGTCTTGGCTGGGACACCGCCTTGGGATCTGGACGCGAAGGTGCTAACGGACCTTTACACCCGTTGCACCGAGCTCCGGTCCCGGGGTGCCGACCCCATGCCGAGGCAACGCGAGCTCTGGCGACGACAGGCCCGTCTCGTCATCATGCGGAATTGGGAGCTTCGGCTCGCGAGACCGTCGGCGGGACGGGTCACAGTTGAAGCGATCCGCCCACATCTCCAACCGTGGGTGGAGAGGCGGTACGGTTTATTGACCTACCGCCTCACGCAGATACTGACCGGGCACGGGGCCTTTGGCCATTACCTGTGCCGGGTCGCTAGGAGGGAGGGGACCACGGCTTGCCACCAGTGCGGTGCCAGTGATGACACCGCGCTGCACACCCTGGCCGTGTGTCCCACATTCGCCGAGCCTCGCGCCGTTCTCCAGGCGGCGCTGGGTGGCGTGGACGTCTCCGCGCTGTCGGCTGTTGTCGCATCCGCGCTCAGCAGTCGCGCAGCGTGGGACGCGCTGTCCTCCTTCTGTGAGACTGTCATGTCCCAGAAGGAGGCGGCGGAGCGCGCTCGGGAGGACGACCCCGACGCGCCCCAGATACGCCGACGTCGAGTGGGGCGGCGCAGAGCCGCGCATGAGCGCGATCTCCCGCCCTAACTAGGGCCCTGGGCGACAGGCACGGGGGTGCATGTCGTCCGTGTATAGGACCCACGACGGGGAGCCACATTTCGTAGCATCGGGTGTGGTTCCAATACGAGGCGGGGAGGCCGAAGCCTTTTACACTTCGGCCTCCAATCACGAAAGTGAGCCATCGGCTTATTGGCCGATGGATCCCCGCGGTTGGCGCGTGACGAATTGCAACGCATTACCACGCGCCAACGCTAAACGCGGATGACGGTGCACGGCGGTTCAGGTTTAGTCAGTAAGAGTCTGACACTACCCATCCGCTCCCCCGAGTGGGTGGGTGTCCATGAGGATTCCCCCGCCTTATCAAAAAAAAAAAAAAAAAAAAAAAAAAAAAAAAAAAGGTTAGGTTAGGTTAGGTTAGGTTAGGTTAGGTTAGGTTAGGTTAGGTTCCCCCTGCCGAGACAACGTGAGCTATGGCTAAGACAGGCCCGTCTCGTCACCATGCGGAATTGGGAGCTTCGGCTCGCGAGACCGTCGGCGGGACGGGCCACCATTGAGGCGATCCGCCCACATCTCCAACCGTGGGTGGAGAGGCGGTACGGTTTATTGACCTACCGCCTCACGCAAATACTGACCGGGCACGGGGCCTTTGGCCACTACCTGTGCCGGGTCGCCAGGAGGGAGGGGACCACGGCCTGCCACCAGTGCGGTGCCAGTGATGACACCGCGCTGCACACCCTGGCCGTGTGTCCCACCTTCGCCGAGCCTCGCGCCGTTCTCCAGGCGGCGCTGGGAGGCGTGGACGTCTCCGCGCTGTCGGCTGTTGTCGCATCCGTGCTCAGCAGTCGCGCAGCGTGGGACGCGCTGTCCTCCTTCTGTGAGACCGTCATGTCCCAGAAGGAGGCGGCGGAGCGCGCTCGGGAAGACGACCCCGACGCGCCCCAGATACGCCGACGTCGAGTGGGGCGGCGCAGAGCCGCGCATGAGCGCGATCTCCCGCCCTAACTAGGGCCCTGGGCGACAGGCACGGGGGTGCATGTCGTCCGACTATAGGACCCACGACGGGGAGCCACATTTCGTAGCATCGGGTGTGGTTCCAGTACGAGGCGGGGAGGCCGAAGCCTTTTACACTTCGGCCTCCAATCACGAAAGTGAGCCATCGGCTTATTGGCCGATGGATCCCCGCGGTTGGCGCGTGACGAATTGCAACGCATTACCACGCGCCAACACTAAACGCGGATGACGGTGCACGGCGGTTCAGGTTTAGTCAGTAAGAGTCTGACACTACCCATCCGCTCCCCCGAGTGGGTGGGTGTCCATGAGGATTCCCCCGCCTTATCAAAAAAAAAAAAAAAAAAAAAAAAAGGTTAGGTTAGGTTAGGTTAGGTTAGGTTAGGTTAGGTTAGGTTAGGTTAGGTTAGGTTTTTTTTTTTTTTTTTTTTTTTTTTTTTTTTTTTTTATGTATGTTTGAAATAATCCCTCTGACGTGGGAATCAGAGCCCTTTTGTGCAGTTGTGCATTCTTTTTGCTGACCGTTATGTTGTTGGGGGAGGGGGACATAGCAGGGCACCCGACTATGGGATTTACTGCAAGATACGCGCGCTGGTTTCTTTACTTGGGGCATTGATTTTTCTGCTCGGGCGGTGTTAAATCTGGATCATGATCATCATGACCCAGTCTTTAACCCGCAGATGCTCTTTTTCTTTGCCCCTCTTCTTTCTTTGCAACGCGCGTTACTGGAGCATGTGTTGCGGCGATGGTTTCCGGAGCCAGCGTGGATTGTTTGGGTGGTGTAGGCGGTCTTTTCAGACCACCACGGTGTTGCGCTCTTCTTCGTGCATGATTGTGCTGTTTCTGCAAGAAAATGCGTGCAATCAGCGGGATCTGGTGGTGCTTTTTGCCGTGATGGTCTGTGTGTTTGGAGCCGCTTCCCTCTTGGTTTTCCACAACTGGTCCGGTATCTGCCGCATCGCTCTTTGTTATCCCATTGCCGGTGCTCGTTTTTGCCGTTGGCCAACGTGGTGCCCTCAGCAGTACGCAGTTTTGGCTCGAGCCAACGCGTCCCACTTGCGTCTGACAGGGCAATCTCTGCTGAATGCATGGTGCCCTGTCGTCTCCAGTTTTGCCTCGAGGCAGTTGCAGCAAGTGGGGGTCGCGTTGGCGAGTTGTTCTGCGCAGTCTTTGCGCTGGTGAGGGCCGGCGCAGTGCCCACACTTCTCCGAGGTTTCGGTGCAGAGGCGTCGACTGTGCCCATACCCCAGGCACATGGAGCACTGGACGAGTGGAGATTGGTCTTCCACCCGAACGTGCTGCATGTCTATATAGACAGTCTCCGCCTCCATCAGCCTACCCCAGAGGACTGGGGACACCTTAGCCACCACGTGGCACATAAGCGCGTTCCGGGCCTTTTTGCGGAAGCGAATTTCCATCCGATCATCATCAGCTGCGAGGTCGCGGAACAGTCTCCTGTTTTGGGCTCTCAAGTGGTCAAGGATGTCCTCATTTTCATGGAAGCTGAGGACATCCCTGATGATAACGAGGGGGTCTTGGTTTTGAGGGACCCGCACCTCGAACTGTTCCTCCGCCGTTGAGAGCTTATTCCGGACCTTGTCCCGCTCCTCTGCATTTCGGCAGCTGATGACCACCTTCTGGTCCTTCGCCTTCCTGACCCGGTCTATTTTAATGTCCCCCTCCTTGGTCTTCAGGGCTCTCCTAATCTTCCCCAGTACGTCCTCTCCAGTGTCCATCTCGTCCCTGGATGCGACCACTACCGAGTGCAGCGCAGTGGGCTCCGGGCGTTTACGCCCCTTTGCGCTCGCCGCCACACTCGCGTATGTGGTCACTTCCAGGGATTCCGTTTTATTCTGGAGAGCGTCCCTCAGCAGTTCCGCCTTCTCGTTGCTCTCCCTCATCAGCTTACTGTGTTCGGCTAACGAGGAGAGCAACTGAGAAACCCTTTCTTTTCCCTCCACCTGGGACACACTTTCCTCCTCACGTGGCTGTGGTATCCTCGCCGGCTCATCTAGGACTATTTCAGAGAGCTCCGGCGAGGGGACGCACGCAGTTTTCCCGGCTTCCATCTCCTTGATCAGCTGGTACAACCTATCGATGGCTTGGGTGACGGAGGCCTTGATATCGGTCTTTAAATTCCTCGAAGCGTTGAGGGCCATCTTAGCCTTCACCACCCATGCCCTCGCCTCCTGCAACCTGCTAGGCTGCACCGTGCTGATCGGAGACTCCTCCGGGAAAAGAACTTTACCCGCCTCCTGCTCCCCCGTGTTCCTCCGGACTTTCGTCTGGGTTTTTAGGACGGTTTTCTGCGTTAATTTAGGGGGAGTGGTTGGCGGGGAGGGGCCCGTGGCCTTTTTGGCGGGGGTGCGGAACATACTGGTTCGTGTATAGAGAGGGATGTGAGGATGAGGATGGGGATGAGGACAAGCTAACCCCAGCCTAGCCCAACCGAGTTGTATATTTATAGAAGTAAGTTTGTAGAAGTTTTAAATTCAGTCTTAAAATTAGTTTTGTAAAAATTTGTATAAGTTGTAAAATTGTAAAAAGTGTATAATAGTAAATTAATGTATAAAAATTTTTGATAGTGCGATTAATTAAAATAATAAATAGATAAAATGCCGTAATATTTTAAGTCTTTTTAACTTTTTTCCAGATAGCTGGTCGGATTATTCAGGCGGATGCTGTCAACCTGGGTGTTTCCTTTTGCGTGGCGGTCTGCAGGAACCTATCCGCTCCTCCCTTAGCCGATTTAGTCGGAAAACACTTCTTGCGGGGCAAAAAGCGTCGAAAACCGGCCAAAAAGATATAAATTTTTTGTTCTCTTAAGACAGGAACGAGTCTCCAAAATTTGTTCCAAGATTCAGGAAAGTGAACCAAGGACTTTTGGTTAGAACGGTCTAGGAACTACAAAACGCCTCAAACCGCAGCCCTCTAGCACTATCGACTCCGGAGCTATGGCCTCCCAAAGTGAATGGGGTGTAAAAAGATGGATGGAAAAAGCCTCCGGAATCGATATGGCCAAGAAAATATGGGTGGGTGGGAGGGCAAAAAACTCGCAATTTCCTCGGCTCCAGGTAGTCGGAGCGCCACGTGAGTGGTACCGTTCTCTTCGGCTGGACGTTTGCAAGCGAATGGCGTAATAAAATTTAGGGGTCCGGGAACAAATTTCCCTGGAAAACCGGGAAAAACTGATTTTTTACAGGATTTAATTTAATTTTTAAAGTAGAAAAATTTTGAAGTTCTATATAATCACACGATACGTGTGCTATATATTTAGGAAGGTCTTTAAGAGACCTACAAACAGATATGACTAAATGAAATTTTTGCTAAACAGTTTTTGAAAAAATGACTTTGAAAAATTATATGATTTTAAGAGGTTTTTTGTAAATAAAAGCTATTTGTTTTTAAAATGGAATGCCAAAATTATACTCAAACGAAAGCAGACGTCTTGAGCTGTAGGTCAACAAAGAAATCGCGACAATCCACCGATAAACAGCGAAGTTATCACGTGTCAAGCGAAATATAATACCGCTATATAGCAATATAAACAACTATTTTCGTAAAAATACGAAAAATATCAATTATTTTCGCGTGTATAGGCGCGAAAGTCAACAATAAGGTCAAAATGGACACGTTTACAAAAAATAATAGTTAAAATCGCACAGAATTAAAAATTTTTGTATACGGTTAGGTTAGGTTAGGTTTTTTTTTTTTTTTTTTTTTTTCTTAGGTTTGAAGCTCTTCGTCCCTCTAACGTGGTCAGAGACTTTTGGGTTCGTGTTTCCATTAGTGCTGCGTATGTGTGGTTGGGGTAAGTATTAGGTTGTCGGGCAAGTTTATCCTATGGAGCTACTCGCTTCAGCACCGTATCTTATGTCATGCGTTTTTATGTTATGGCCATGTCGCTAGTGCAATAAAAGGGTGATGTTTATCATACGCCAGCAGTTTATTGGCTATGCGTTTGTTGCCTTGAACATTTCGGGACGGGGTTATTTTCTAATGTTTTATGTTTTATTTTCCAGGTGCTGTGCAGTTTTTCGGGGAGCGCTACGCCGTGTTCTGCACTTTGCTTCTCCATACTGGGGGCAGGGAATATTGTGGGGACATCTAGTGACTGCGGTATGGAACTTTTTTCAGAGGATTCATTGAACCACGATAGCGCGGTGGGTGTGGTTGCCGGTTTAAATTTTTCTGGTTTTCCACAAAACCAGATACAATTTCTTTTGCGCCATTCGTTTTTGTGCACCGCGCCATCGCAGCTCGTACCTGGTGTCATCAACTCTGTCGACTCTAGAATATCCGCCAGTTGTCCGTACTCCCTACCGTCTCTCGCCACGCCGTCTCCTGAGGGGCCCTCAGCAGTACGCAGTCTTCGCTCGAGCCAGCGCATCCCACTTGCGTCGGACGGGGCAGTCCATGCTAAAAGCATTGTGCCCCGTCGTCTCCAGGCTGGCCTTGGTGCAGTTGCAGCAAGTGGGTTGTGCGTTGGCGAGCTTCTCTGCGCAATCTTTACGTTGGTGAGGGCCACCGCAGTACCCGCACTTTTCTGTAGTCTCCGAGCAGAGGCGCCTACTGTGCCCGTACCCCAGACACATTGAGCATTGGACCAGTGGCGACTGGTCCTCCGCTCTAATGAGCTGGAGATCGAGGTACACTTCGGACGCCTCAAGAAACCTGCTCCAGAGATTCGGGGATACTTTGAGGACGACGTGGCAAAGGATATTGCTCTTAGCCTTCTTCCTGTATTTGACTTCGGCCCGATCGTCATCGGTTGGGAGGTCGCGGAACAGATTCTTGTTCTGCATCCTCAGGAACTCCAGGATTTCCTCATCCTTATGTGAGGCAAGGACGTCCCTGAGGATGATGAGGGGGTCCTGGTTTTTTACTACCTGGACCTCGAGCTGATCGTCTGCTGCCTCTAATCGCGACTGTACTCTGTTCCGCTCCTCTTCACTTCTACAACCGATGACAATCTTCCTATCTTTGGCCTTTCTGATACGGTCAATGTTCACACATTCTGACCGAGCACTAATGGCCGTCCTGACCCGGTCCAGCACCTCTTCTCCGGTTTCCATTTCGTCCCTGGATGTGACCACCACCGAGTGCAGCGCAGTGGGCTCCGGGCGTTTTCGCCCTTTTGCGCTCGCCGCTACACTAGCGTAAGTAGCCACCCCCAGGGACTCTTTTCTTTCCTTTAGGGCCTCTTTCAACTGCTCAGCCTTCTCGTTGCTCTCCCTCATCAGCTGACTATGTTCAGCCAACGAGGTGAGCAACTGAGAGACCTGAGCATTCCCTTGCGCTTCATTTGGTGCGGGCTCATCTTCCGGTAGTTGCGGATCAACCGTGCGCCCCAGCACGTCTGCTCCACTAGGTGCCTGCGAGGACGGGCACACGGACTTTGCAGCTTCGGCCTCTTTAATAATTTGATAAAGTCGGTCGATGGCCTGGGTGACGGAAGCCTTTATATCGGTCTTCAGATTGCGTGAAGCGTTGAGAGCCATCTTGGCTTTCGTCACCCATGCCCTCGCCTCCTGCAACCGGCTTGGCTGCGCAACTGGGGCTGGGCTCGCATCCGGGAAGAGTATTTTGGCCGCCTCTTGCTCCCCCTCGTCCCTCCGGACTTTCGTCTGGGTGTAATAGCTGCTGGTCTTATGCATTTGTCTTGGGGGAGTACTTGGCGGAGATGAGGCTGAGGATTTCTTTGCCGGGGTTCGGTACATGCTGGTAGAGGGGATCGTGCCTTGGGGATTAGGGATCAGGATAGGGATAGGATAACCAAGTTATACCCCTAACCTAACCGAGTAAAATATATTTGTGGTAAATTTGTAAAAGTGGTAAATACTGTCTTAATCCTAATTCTTGTAAAAGTTGTAAAAAGTGTAAAAATAAAATTGTATAAAAGATAAAAGTTTAAATTTGGCGATTTATATAAAAAGTGTATTGATAATTTCGTTTTCTGTTTCAGGTGTTCGCGCTCCAAGTTCGTCGGGACGTCAGAGAGACCCTAGCCGCTGCTCCCTATGGTCGCTTCTACGAATATACGCTTCTTTCCAACAAAAAACGTGTAAAATGACCGAAAATGTAAAAAATTTTGAGTGCCTGGAACACAAGCACGGATGCCAAAAACAGCTTTCAGGGCTGAGAGCCCCAGAAATTATAAGGGAATTTAGAGCGGTCTAGTGCCTGTACAACGCCGCAAACCGCAGCCCTCTAGCACTATCGACTCCGGAGCTATGGCCTCCCAAAGTGAATGGGGTGTCAAAAAGTGTTCGCCGAAAGCCTCCGGAATCGATATGGCTGAGAAAATATGGGTGGGAGGGCAAAAAACTCGCAATTTCTTTGGCTCGAGGTAGTCGGAGCGCCACGTGAGTGGTATCGTTCTCTTCGGCTGGACGTTTGCGAGCGAATGGCGTAATAAAATTTAGGGGTCCGGGAACAAATTTCCCTGGAAAACCGGGAAAAACTGATTTTTTACAGGATTTAATTTAATTTTTAAAGTAGAAAAATATTGAAATTCTATATAATCACACGATACGTGTGCTATATATTTAGGAAGGTCTTTAAGAGACCTACAAACAGATATGACTAAATGAAATTTTTACTAAACCGTTTTTGAAAAAATGACTTTGAAAAATGATAGTAATTTAGAAGGTTTTTTGTCAAAAAAGCTATTTGTTTTTAAAAATGGGATGCCAAAATTATACTCAAACGATAGCAGACGTCTTGAGCTGTGAGTCAACAAAGAAATCGCGACAATCCACCAGTAAACAGCGAAGTTATCACGTGTCAAGCAAAATAATGTACCGCTATATAGCAATAACAATAACAATTTTCGTAAAAATACGAAAAATATCAAATATTTTCGCGTGTATAGGCGCGAAGGTCAACAATGAGGTCAAAAGGGACACGTTTATAAAAAATTACAGTTAAAATCGCACAAAAATGAAAAATTTTGTATACGGTTAGGTTAGGTTAGGTTAGGTTAGGTTAGGTTAGGTTAGGTTAGGTTAGGTTAGGTTTTTTTTTTTTTTTTTTTTTTTTTTTTTTTTTTTTTTTTTTTTTTTTTTTTTTTTTTTTTTTTTTTTCGGACTTTTACCTCTAACGTAATTAGAGCCTGTTCTAATACTAATTCTCTTTGTCACTCCAGTTCTATCTTTTATGCTTCTCGTACTTTTATTCCGCATCCTGTTTCTTTCTATCATTCATCTCCATTTATTCTTTTGATGGGTGGGATTCCCATTTTATGGACTATTCTAATTCTGCTAACTTTATTTCTTTATTTATTACTATACTTAACTATGGGTAAATGATTGGACATATTTGCCTTTAATTTTGTTTACAATATAGTTATCTTATAATCTAGACTTATTTATTACTTATTTTACATCTTAACTTTTACTCTTAATTACATGCTTATAAAACTATTTACTTATGCTACTTACTAATTTACAATTTGTGCTTATTTCCTATGTTTGCATAAATATAAGTTACAATATATTATGAAACATAGTTGTATCATCTGGTCTTATTTCTATTTATAACAATTTGTGCTATTTTTACGCAGTAGCTTAATAATAGCTTAAATTTTTTGCTACTAATTACATCGCTTATACTCTCTCTTGTTAGCTTGACCTCTAGCTGCTGCTCCAAATCGTGCCTAAGCGCTCCGAATACGGGGCAATCTAGTATTATGTGTGGGAGGCTCTCCGACACATCAGGCTCGCAGGTGCACGATGGACTCCCCTTACACTTGAAACGATGCAAGTATTCTGAGAATCCACCGTGCCCCGTCAGAACCTGTGTTAGCACCCCTGCCGGTCTCACCTTTCGTACAATACGGAATGCCGCTATGGCGTCGGGAAGGAACATTTTCGTCACCGAGGCCGTCTCGCCCGACACGTATCTCCGATTCCATTCATCGAGCGATTCCATGCGAATGCGTCTTCTGATGAATGAAATCGGACACTGGTCGTAGTCCGGCTTCCTCCGCGACGACAATGCTGCCTCTTTAGCCAGCTCATCCGCGCGCTCATTCCCCGGCAGGCCGGCGTGGGCCTTGACCCAAAACAAGGATACAACTTTGCCCTGGGCCAATGCCAGAGCCAGGTTTTTTCGCGTCTGCACTGCCAGGGGATGTAGAGAGCCATGGCTTGCAAGCGTCTGCAACGCTGACATTGAGTCACTGTACAAGCCATAACTCGTTTCAGCGCGCTTGAGGATAAGATCCGTGGCCCTGCAGATGGCCAAGAGCTCCGCCTGGTATACCGTGCAGTACGCGGCAAGGCTAAGCTTTTGGTTACGGGTCTCGGCGACACTATCCCAAATGGACAATGCAGCTCCGACCTTCCCCTCAATCTTGCTGCCGTCGGTGAAGATTCGCACCGTCTGCACGTTCCTGCTATCAACTAGCTGTTGGTCGGCCAGGCATTCAAACTCTAAGGCCATCCACTTGGCGGGATGAGGAGCTTCTGCAAACCGTACCATATTCTCAATCTCCCTGTCTCCCGGCACAAACTGGGATGACCCTCTCCTAGCCGCGTACATGGCGGCTGCCTCTTGTATGCGGAGGTCTAGAGGAAGTATCCCAGCAAGTACCAGTGCTGAGTTCAGGGAGACTGTACGGTAGGATTTGCAGAGCTTCTGCGCGAATCCTCGTTGGAGTGAGCCCAGCTTCTTCCGTATCCCCAGCTTTTTCGTAGCTGGAGCCCAGGCTCCGGCCGCGTACGTGACGATTGGCTCAATGGTGGCGGTGTATATAATTTTGACGACTTCGCGATTCAAGCCCCAGTCTACTTTTGCCGCTCTAGCCAACTGCTTGTAAATAGCAGTGGCTTTTTGGCAAATATTGGCCACGTGTGCATTGAACGTTAGCTTGTGGTCTATAATGAGACCCAGCACTTTCATCTGTTTAACGAGCTCGATGTCAACTCCTCCCATGCTCAGGGCTGGCGTGTCGTGTTTGATCTTGTTTGTGACGACCATTGCTGTTGTTTTGTGCGGTGCGAATTTTAATTTGTTTCTTGCGCCCCAGCTCTGAGCGCGAGCAAGGGCTGAATTTGTCCTCATTGCAACATCCAGCGCTGTGTCGCCATCCACCACCAATATAACATCGTCTGCGAACGCCTGTATGTAATGCTCCTTCTCCAGTTCGTGGAGCAGCGGGTCAAGAAGAATGTTCCAAAGTATTGGACCACCGATCGACCCTTGGACACAGCCTTTATTCGTCTCTCGTGTGCATTCTACCCCGGCATATCTAACCCTAACTTTTCTGCAGTCGAGATAGCTATCCAGTAGCCTCCTGATATTTACCGGGCACTTTTCCTCAGCCAGTCTGACTTTTATAGCCGGCCACCACGCGCTATCGAAGGCGCCCTCTATATCTAATGACACCAGGACAATTAACTTCTTCAGCCTCAACTTGTCCTGCACGTGTTTGATTAGCGTATAGAGGGCGTCCTCGGTGCTCTTCTGGGGCATAAAGCCGTACTGGCGAGTACTAATCCTCGGTACTAACTGCCATTTCATCCGCGCTACTGTCATTCTCTCCAGGACCTTCCCCAAGACCGGCAGAAGACCTATCGGTCTATATGACTTGGGGCTCGTGTAATCTTCCTTGCCCGGTTTTCTGAGGACTACCACCGTTGCCTCCTTCCAGATGTCCGGGAAGTGTGCCAGTTCTAGGCACTTGTTGTATAGGGCAAGGAAGGCGTCCAGGTCCTGGTGAATCGCTCGACTGCATATATCGGATGTGAATCCATCCTGTCCGGGAGCTTTTTTGGGATTGAAACCTTCCACGGCTGCTCTCAGTTCCAATGGTGTAAACGATGGGTCATGATGTTCATCATGTTGCCACTCGTTTACCCGTTCTGCGGACTCTCTGATGCTCCTGTGGTGTGCGTTGTCCTCTTCTGCTGTGTCCTTTGGATAGAACGTATCCGCGAGTAGGGCTGCCGACTGTTCTGGGTTTAGGAATGCACCGTTGTTTGAAAGGGTCAAGTCTTCCTGTCTCCTGGTGGTCCTGTTTATGACTCGGTAAATCCCCTCCCAGACTCCTTCTTTGTCCTGTTTCCCACAGAAGTCCTTCCAGCTATCTATCTGGGCTTTCTTGGCTTGGCACTCATATTCTTCTTTTGCTTTCAGGTACTCGTCGACGACCGTCGCTCGCCGGACCGGTGCAGCGTTGCGGATGCGGTTCTTCCGCCTTGCGACCTCCTTCTTCAGGACTGCGAGCTCCTCGGACCACCATGGGATGGTAAGTTTCCTTTTATCGCTTATTTTAGGAATGGAGGCCTCACATGCCTTCCTGATTATCTCCTGATATTTGATTATAGCGTTTTCTAGTTCTTGCTTATTCCCAATCCCATTTATATGTTCTTTTTTAAGGTGGTGACTAGATTTAAGTTCATTTAATTTTTCATCAAAGGTACTCCATTTGGCTTTTTTGGTGTTGAAAATTCGGGTTGTTCGATCAATTTTAAAACCTTTTTCCCTTGTTAGTGTGACAATGAACTTAATTGTGTTGTGGTCCGAGGACGTTGCTCCTGTGTCGACCCGCCAGCTGTCAATCCAGTCAAATAGGTCAAGCGAACATGCCGTGACGTCCACGTGGCTCTTGTACGACACGCCTCCTCTGACAGTGTCAAATGTAGGCGTGTTGCCAGTATTCAGTACCTGAAGCTCTAACTCTTCCAGGGTCCCGGACATGTCTTCACCCCTATGGTCTTCTATGGTGCTTCCCCACCAGGTACTCTTGGCGTTGGTATCGCCTCCTATCAGCAGTTTTCCAGTGCCCAAGGCCAACTTTATATTGGACAGTTGGTCCAGGTATGGCCCCAATGGTTGGTCTGGCTCAAAGTAAAAAGAGACTACTGCGATTTCCCAGGCTTTGGTCCTGATCCTTACCACACAGATGTTGTTTGTGGTAAGTTCTGGGTAGGGAATAACATCCAGGTTTTCGTCGAAGACGGCAATCGCCGCTTTTACCCTCCCGCTTCCTTCAACTTCGCACTGGTAGATACGCACTCCTCGGTAGCTCTTCATACTTCTGGCCCCTCCCACGTAGGGTTCCTGGATCAATGCCCATGCGATTGATCGCTCACTGGCCTCTAGAAAGAGTTCGGTGGTTGCCAGTTCCTTTCTTTGTAGGTTGGCCTGGGCTACTGCGTAACCTCTGGTTGGTGTGCCTGCCCTGTTATCGTTGCCCTCGGCGTTAACAATACGCTACTCTGGAACGCGCTATGGCGTCCCATTTCTGTCTCACTGGGCAGCTGTTACTGAAGGCGTTGTGGTCCACTTCTGTGAACTTCGCCTGTGCGCAGTTTGTACAGGTTGGAGCTGCTCCAGCGAGACGCAGCTCGCATTGCCCGCTCATGTGTGGCCCTCCACAGTGGCTACATTTTGCTATGTTTTCCAGGCAAAGCTTTCTGCCGTGCCCGTACCCAAGGCAAATCGAACACTGTATTAGCGGCGACTGGTCTTCCACAGGAACGTGTTGAAGGTCTATGTGGGCCGCTTTCTTTGCCACCATCCTTTTCCAAATCTGTGGAGAGACCCTGAGGGGTTAGGTTAGGTTAGGTTAGGTTAGGTTAGGTTAGGTTAGGTTAGGTTAGGTTAGGTTAGGTTAGGTTAGGTTAGGTTTTTTTTTTTTTTTTTTTTTTTTTTTTTTCTTTGTTAATTATACTATTGCGTCCCTCTAACATTATCAGAGCCTTTGGGTACGTTGTTTTCATGATTGCTGTGTAAAAAAGTTTTTAAGGGAATTTGGGGGTAGGGCAGGTTTTTCTTTTCTGGAGCCACCTGCTTCAGCACCTTTCATATTGTCGCCGTTTACTTCTACTGAGGTCTATTTACACAGATATGCCTTCGTATAAACGGGGTGATGTTCATCATGCACCCTGCCATTTATTGCCTGTGTGTTTGTGCCTTCTTATATTTATCTTGGGTCTTACATTTTGCTTTTCTTTTGCAGGTGCCATGCTGTAAGTTGGGGAATGCTCCGCTGTTTTCGACACGCTGCTGCTCCTTTTTGTGGGCGGGGATTACATTGCGGTGCTCTCTCGCGATAGCAGTGGGAGTTTTTGGTGCCATGGATTTATCGAGCCGCGATAGCACGGTGAGTATGGTTGCAGGTTTTAATTTGACTGGTTTTCCATAAAGCCAGACCACATTAATTTTGCGCACTTTAATTCTGTAGACCGTGCCGTCGCGGCTTAGACACAATGTTGCTTTTCCTGCTAGACCGAGTGCTACCGCCAAAATTTTGCATCCGCCGCCGTCCCTCTTTACACATTTTCCGGGGGGGCCCTCAACAGTACGCAGTCTTTGCTCGAGCCAGCGCGTCCCACTTGCGCCGGACGGGGCAGTCCATGCTGAAAGCATTGTGCCCCGTCGTCTCCATGCTGGCCTTTTTGCAATTGCAGCAAGTGGGTTGCGCGTTGGCGAGCTTTTCTGCGCAATCTCTCCGCTGGTGAGGGCCACCGCAGTACCCACATTTTTCCTCTGTTTCGGTTAGGTTAGGTTAGGTTAGGTTAGGTTAGGTTAGGTTAGGTTAGGTTAGGTTAGGTTAGGTTAGGTTAGGTTAGGTTAGGTTAGGTTAGGTTAGGTTAGGTTAGGTTAGGTTAGGTTAGGTTAGGTTTTTTTTTTTTTTTTTTAGGTTTGGATTCTTTCATCCCTCTGACATGGGGGTCAGAGTCCTTGGGATGCGGCGTGACGTTTTTGCAGGGTGGAGATTGAAAGAAGGAGTTAGAAGGTTTGGCAGGTGTTACTCCACCTGCCGCGGGTGCGTACTTCGTTCATGCGGTAAGTTGTGCTGTAGGGTGCCGGTTACTATCACAAAGGTGGGTGATGCTCAGCATACACCCTGCCATTTGGTTGTCCTTTGAGCCCTACAGGTACACGCGTGATACGGAACGAAGACTCCTCCGCGGCAGGGGCGCGCAGCGAGGATGTTGCGGGGCACCTTCTTTCCGGTGGCGACTTTTTGCGGACGACGCGTTTTGCAATTCACAACGACAAGGTACGTCTGCTTGCTTTGCGTTAATTTGGCCAGTTTCTTACGAGACTGGCCCGAATTAGTTTTCTGCAGGTTTTTATTTGGTACCTTGCCGCTATGTGCAACGCTTTTTACGTGCTTCACCACCGGATTGAATGGGCCCACCAGTGCCGTCTCGCAGACCACTGTGCCACTCCGTGTTGCCACTATTGTCGCGTGGCGGCCCTCAGCAATACGCCGTCTTAGCTCGAGCCAACGCATCCCACTTGCGCCGGACGGGACATTCCATGCTAAATGCACTGTGTCCCGTCACTTCTAGCTTGGCTTTTATGCAGTTACAGCAAGTGGGTGTTGCGTTGGCGAGTCTGTCGGCGCAGTTGCTACGGTGATGAGGGCCGCTGCAGTGTCCACATTTCTCCACGGTCTCCGTGCAGAGGCGTCTGCTGTGCCCGTATCCAAGGCACATCGAGCATTGGACCAGCGGAGACTGGTCCTCTACCCTGATGAGCTGCAGGTCTACGTACACCTCAGCCGCCTCCACCAGCCTACCCCAGAGAACTGGGGACACCTTCGCGACAATGTGACACATGAGGTCATTGCGCGCCTTCTTTCTAAAAAGAATCTCCACCCTGTCGTCGCCAGCTGGGAGGTCGCGGAACAGTTTCCGGTTTTGCACCCTCAGGAAGTCGAGTACGTCCTCATCCTTGTGAAAGGTGAGGACATCCCTGAGGGTGACGAGGGGGTCCTGATTTTTCACAATCAGGACCTCGAGCTGTTCGTCTGCTTCCTCGATTTTAGCTTTTACCCTGTTCCGCTCCTCTTCGGTTCGACAGCTGACGACGATCTTTTGGTCTTTCGCCTTACGGACCCGGTCTACGTGCAGGCCCTCAACTTTGGCGTTGAGGGCTGTCCGGATCCTCCCAAGGACCTGTTCCCCCGTGTCCATCTCGTCCCTGGACGTGACCACCACCGAGTGCAGCGCAGTAGGCTCCGGGCGTTTCCGCCCCTTTGCGCTCGCCGCCACACTCGCGTACGTGGGCACCTCCAGGGACTGAGTTTTTGCCGTTTGGAGGGCCTCCTTGAGCTGCTCCGCTTGCTCATTGCTCTCTCTCATTAGCCTACTATGTTCGGCCAATGAGGAGAGCAACTCGGAGACCCCCGATTGAACTCCCGCCAAATTGCCCACGGCCTCCTCCCGGGGCTGCGGCTCACCCGTGCGCTCCTCCACTACGGCGTCAATAAACGCCGGCGGGGAGGAGCACACAGCCTTGCCAGCTTCGCCGTCTTTAATAAGCTGGTACAGCCTATCGATGGCCTGGGTGACGGAGGCCTTTATATCTGTCTTTAGATTACGCGATGCGTTTAAAGCAATTTTGGCCCTCGTCACCCATGCCCTCGCCTCCTGCAACCTGCTAGGCTGCACCACCACGGCTGGGCTCACCTCCGGGAAGAGAACCTTAGCCGCCTCCCGCTCCCCCATGTCCCTCCGGACTTTTGTCTGGGTTTTGAAAGCTTCGGTCTTGGTCGCTTGTCTCGGGGGAGTGGTAGGCGGAGATGGATCCGAGGATTTTCTGGCGGGGGTGCGGAACATCTTGAGGGATGAAAGTGGTCGGGAAGGGAAGAGGGGATGGGCCCAACTCTAACCCAACGTAACCTTTTTGTTAAATTCGGGTAAGTTTGTAAAAGTGTTAAATACAGTATGGTAAGTAAATTTGTAGAAGTTGTAAAAATAAATTGTAAAAGTGTAAAATAATAAAAATAAAAACGTTAAAAATCTATGTGCTAACTATAGCCTCGCTGTCTAGGGGTGCCCTCGCACTTTTTTATCAGCAGCGGGGTTCCGGCGGTTCTGCCCGAAGGTCGACTTAGCAGGTAAACACTTCTTGCTAGGCAAGAAGTGTCCAAAACCGACCTGAAATACTAAAATTTTTGGTGCCTGCTGTACAGGTACAAGTTCCTGGAGGTAATCCCGCTGCTCAAAGCTTTGGGACTAAGTCTGTTGGACAGAACGCTAAAAGACCTTTAAAACGCCGCAAACCGCAACCCTCTAGCACTATCGACTCCGGGGCCACGGCCTCCCAAAGTAAATGGGGTGTTAAAATGTGTTTGCCAAAAGCCTCCGGAATCGATATGGCCAAGGAAATATGGGTGGGTGGGAGGGCAAAAAACACGAAATTTCTTCGGCTCGAGGTAGTCGGAGCACCACGTGAGTGGTACCGTTCTCTTCGGCTGGACGTTTGCAAGCGAATGGCGTAATAAAATTTAGGGGTCCGGGAACAAATTTCCCTGGAAAACCGTGAAAAACTGATTTTTTACAGGATTTAATTTAATTTTTAAAGTAGAAAAATTTTGAAGTTCTATATAATCACACGATACGTGTGCTATATATTTAGGAAGGTCTTTAAGAGACCTACAAACAGATATGACTAAATGAAATTTTTGCTAAACAGTTTTTGAAAAAATGACTTTGAAAAATTATGTGATTTTAAGGGGTTTTTTGTAAATAAAAGCTATTTGTTTTTAAAATGGAATGCCAAAATTATACTCAAACGAAAGCAGACGTCTTGAGCTGTAGGTCAACAAAGAAATCGCGACAATCCACCGATAAACAGCGAAGTTATCACGTGTCAAGCGAAATATAATACCGCTATATAGCAATATAAACAACTATTTTCGTAAAAATACGAAAAATATCAATTATTTTCGCGTGTATAGGCGCGAAAGTCAACAATAAGGTCAAAATGGACACGTTTACAAAAAATAATAGTTAAAATCGCACAGAAATAAAAATTTTTGTATACAAGTGAACTGTTTGTGCGACCGGCTTAGGTGGATTTTCAAGTACTTATATACTACTCCACGAGATGTTGTTTTGGTCAATAACACAAATCGCAATTTCCTCGGCTCCAGGTAGTCGGAGCGCCACGTGAGTGGTACCGTTCTCTTCGGCTGGACGTTTGCAAGCGAATGGCGTAATAAAATTTAGGGGTCCGGGAACAAATTTCCCTGGAAAACCGTGAAAAACTGATTTTTTACAGGATTTAATTTAATTTTTAAAGTAGAAAAATTTTGAAGTTCTATATAATCACACGATACGTGTGCTATATATTTAGGAAGGTCTTTAAGAGACCTACAAACAGATATGACTAAATGAAATCTTTGCTAAACAGTTTTTGAAAAAATGACTTTGAAAAATTATGTGATTTTAAGGGGTTTTTTGTAAATAAAAGCTATTTGTTTTTAAAATGGAATGCCAAAATTATACTCAAACGAAAGCAGACGTCTTGAGCTGTAGGTCAACAAAGAAATCGCGACAATCCACCGATAAACAGCGAAGTTATCACGTGTCAAGCGAAATATAATACCGCTATATAGCAATATAAACAACTATTTTCGTAAAAATACGAAAAATATCAATTATTTTCGCGTGTATAGGCGCGAAAGTCAACAATAAGGTCAAAATGGACACGTTTACAAAAAATAATAGTTAAAATCGCACAGAAATAAAAATTTTTGTATACGGTTAGGTTAGGTTAGGTTAGGTTAGGTTAGGTTAGGTTAGGTTAGGTTAGGTTAGGTTAGGTTAGGTTAGGTTAGGTTAGGTTAGGTTAGGTTAGGTTAGGTTAGGTTAGGTTAGGTTAGGTTAGGTTAGGTTAGGTTAGGTTAGGTTAGGTTAGGTTAGGTTAGGTTAGGTTAGGTTAGGTTAGGTTAGGTTAGGTTAGGTTTTTTTTTTTTTTTTTTTTTTTTTTTTTTTTTTTTTTTCTTTCATCCCTCTGACATGGGGGTCAGAGTCCTTGGGATGCAGCGTGACGTTTTTGCAGGGTGGAGATTTAAAGAAGGGTAAGGAGTTGTGGCAGGTGTTGCTCCACCTGCCGAGGTGCTCCATCAGTCTTGCGATATTCATCTACTGTAGGTTGCCAGTTACTTTTGAAAGGTTAGTGATGCGTAGCATACACCATGCCATTTCTTTTCACCTTGTTTTCCTTTTCAGATGTCGCTTGTTCGAGACGATGTTGCACCAGCGGCAGGAGCGCGCAGCGAAAATGCAGCCGGGTCTACTTCGCCCGGTAGAGGTCCTCCTCGGATTATGCCGATTGGGAATCGCAACGGCCAGGTGAGTCCGCTGTTTTCTTGCTAATTTGACCAGTTTCTCATGAAACTGGCCAGAATTTATGACTTGCAGGTTTTGTTTTGTTACCTTGCCGTTGCGTTCTGGCTTTCCGCATTTTTTGCAGTTCCGAGGTTTTTCCACCGGGTTGGATAGACCCACCGTGCTTGTTTCGCGGTCTTTGGAGCAGCCACTACATGTTGCCACTTGTTGCGCGTGGCGGCCCTCAGCAATACGCTGTTTTGGCTCGAGCCAATGCATCCCACCTGCGCCGGACGGGACATTCCATGCTAAACGCACTGTGTCCCGTCACTTCCAGGCTGGCTTTAGTGCAATTGCAACAGGTGGGTGTTGCATTGGCGAGCCTTTCCGCGCAGTTGCTGCGGTGATGAGGGCCATTGCAGTGTCCACATCTCTCTACGGTCTCCGTGCAGAGGCGTCTGCTGTGCCCGTATCCCAGGCACATCGAGCATTGGACCAGAGGGGACTGGTCCTCCACTCGGATGAGCTGCAGGTCTACGTACAGGTTAGGTTAGGTTAGGTTAGGTTAGGTTAGGTTAGGTTAGGTTAGGTTAGGTTAGGTTAGGTTAGGTTAGGTTAGGTTGCCCGGTCATCCTGCTAGGGGACCTCAATGCCAAGAGCACGGCTTGGGGGGAACCGGCAACAGACCGGCGCGGGGAATTACTGGAGGAGTGGGCCCTGGGGTTGGACTTTGTCCTACTAAACCGGGGTCGCACCCAGACTTGCGTCCGGCATAATGGCGGGTCCATCGTGGACCTGTCGTTTTGCTCCCAGGCCATTGCCGGGCGCATAAACGACTGGCGTGTCGTTGTAGGGATGGAGACGCTGTCTGATCACAGGTACATTCGGTTCAGCGTCTCTCCCTCTGGGGGGCCCAGGGTTCGGCCGACCCCGAACTCAGGTCCTCCACGATGGGCCATAAAAAAGATCGACAGGGAACTGCTGATCGAGGCGGCCATCATCAGTGACTGGTGCGCACCGCCGTCGGGTCTCTCGATTGACGACGAGGCGGAGCTGTTTCGCAGAACGCTTACGGCGGTTTGCGACGCAGCGATGCCTCGCGTCCGGAGAAGACCCAACAGACGGGCAGTCTACTGGTGGTCGCCAGAGATCGCAGTGCTTAGGGAGGCGTGTGTTGAGGCGCAACGCCGGTACACACGCCATCGCTCTAGGCACAGGGACGAGGCCGCGGAGGCCCCTCTTTACAGGGCCTACCGCACGGCCAGATCAAATCTCCGCCTGGCCATTCTGCAGGCGAAGGCCGCAGCAAGGCAGGAGATGTACGAGGAGCTGAACCGGGATCCGTGGGGTCGCCCGTACCTGGCGGCGCGGAATAAACTTCGCGTCGCAGCGCCCCCGATTACGGAGTCCATGGAGCCTCAGCTCCTCCGGAACATCGTTTCGTCCCTGTTCCCATCCCACCGGACTGACTTTATCCCTCCAGCTATGGGTACCGCGTTTTCGCGGGAACAGCTGGAGGAGATAACCGAAGGAGAGTTCGAGGCGTGTACCCAACGCCTCCGAACGAAGACGACTGCTCCTGGACCTGACGGGGGTACCGGCTCGGGCTATTGCCTTGGCTGTGGGTCCCCTGAAGGACCGGCTGCGGGGTCTCTTCAACGCCTGTTTAGTGGCGGGGAGATTCCCCAAAGTCTGGAAGACGGGGCAGCTCGTCCTCCTTCGCAAGGAGGGACGCCCGGCCGACTCGCCTTCGGGCTACCGGCCTATCGTTCTGCTGGACGAGGCGGGCAAGCTCTTTGAGCGCGTCATCGCCGCCCGCATCGTTCGGCATCTGACGGGCACGGGACCCGACTTGTCGGCCTCCCAGTTCGGCTTCAGGGCGGGCCGGTCTACGCTGGACGCCCTGAGCCACGTCAAGAGGTTCGCCACGGAGGCTGCGGCGCGGGGAGGAATGGCGCTAGCGGTGTCGCTCGACATCGCGAACGCCTTCAACTCGCTGCCGCACCAGTGCATAGAGTCGGCGCTTCGTTACCACGGGGCGCCCCTCTACCTCCAGCACATCGTGGCGGACTACCTGCGCGACAGGCATGTCGCGTACTCCGGAGTGATGGGCCCGCAGCTGCAACCCACCGGGCGCGGTGTTCCACAGGGGTCAGTCTTAGGACCTCTCTTGTGGAACATCGGGTACGATTGGGTGCTTCGCGGTGCCCTCCTCTGTCAGACGGAGGTCGTCTGCTATGCAGACGACACCCTGGTGTTGGTCAGAGGGACCACCCAGGAGGAGTGCATCCGGCGTGCTACCTGCGGCGTACAGCTCGTCGTAGGTCGCATCCGGATGCTTGGATTGGACGTCGCTCTGGGGAAGACCGAAGCACTTTTGCTTCATGGCCCCCGGAGCAGACATACGGATTTGTGCCTGACGGTGGAGGACGCGAGGATCCCACTGTCGGGTACAATGAAGTATCTCGGCCTGGTCCTCGACGGGCGGTTGAGCTTCCGGGAGCATTTTCAGCGGTTGGCGCCGAGGCTTCGGTCCGCCGCTGCGGCCCTCGGAAGGCTCCTGCCAAATGTCGGGGGCCCCGACGTTGGGTGTCGCCGTCTATATGCCTCGGTCATTAGATCGATGGCTCTGTACGGCGCACCCATTTGGAGTGACCGACTGACGGCCGATAACCGGGCGGTCCTACTTGGTTCGCAGCGTGCTGTTGCCAACAGGATCGTCCGGGCCTACCGGACCGTCGGTCACGAAGCCGCGTGTGTCTTGGCTGGGACACCGCCTTGGGATCTGGACGCGAAGGTGCTAACGGACCTTTACACCCGTTGCACCGAGCTCCGGTCCCGGGGTACCGACCCCATGCCGAGGCAACGCGAGCTCTGGCGACGACAGGCCCGTCTCGTCACCATGCGGAATTGGGAGCTTCGGCTCGCGAGACCGTCGGCGGGACGGGTCACAGTGGAAGCGATCCGCCCACATCTCCAACCGTGGGTGGAGAGGCGGTACGGTTTATTGACCTACCGCCTCACGCAGATACTGACCGGGCACGGGGCCTTTGGCCATTACCTGTGCCGGGTCGCCAGGAGGGAGGGGACCACGGCTTGCCACCAGTGCGGTGCCAGCGATGACACCGCGCTGCACACCCTGGCCGTGTGTCCCACCTTCGCCGAGCCCCGCGCCGTTCTCCAGGCGGCGCTGGGAGGCGTAGACGTTTCCGCGTTGTCGGCTGTTGTCGCATCTGCGCTCAGCAGTCGCACAGCGTGGGACGCGTTGTCCTCCTTCTGTGAGACTGTCATGTCCCAGAAGGAGGCGGCGGAGCGCGCTCGGGAGGACGACCCCGACGCGCCCCAGATACGCCGACGTCGAGTGGGGCGGCGCAGAGCCGCGCATGAGCGCGATCTCCCGCCCTAACTAGGGCCCTGGGCGACAGGCACGGGGGTGCATGTCGTCCGACTATAGGACCCACGACGGGGAGCCACATTTCGTAGCATCGGGTGTGGTTCCAATACGAGGCGGGGAGGCCGAAGCCTTTTACACTTCGGTCTCCAATCACGAAAGTGAGCCATCGGCTTATTGGCCGATGGATCCCCGCGGTTGGCGCGTGACGAATTGCAACGCATTACCACGCGCCAACGCTAAACGCGGATGACGGTGCACGGCGGTTCAGGTTTAGTCAGTAAGAGTCTGACACTACCCATCCGCTCCCCCGAGTGGGTGGGTGTCCATGAGGATTCCCCCGCCTTATCAAAAAAAAAAAAAAAAAAAAGGTTAGGTTAGGTTAGGTTAGGTTAGGTTAGGTTAGGTTAGGTTAGGTTAGGTTAGGTTAGGTTAGGTTAGGTTAGGTTAGGTTAGGTTAGGTTAGGTTAGGTTAGGTTAGGTTAGGTTAGGTTAGGTTAGGTTAGGTTAGGTTAGGTTAGGTTAGGTTAGGTTAGGTTAGGTTAGGTTAGGTTAGGTTTTTTTTTTTTTTTTTTTTTTTTTTTTTTTCTTGGGGTATTTTGCTCTTTTCATCCCTCTAACTTGATCAGAGCCTTTGGGGTACTGTGTTGGCATGATTGCAGTGTAAAAAAGTTTTTTGGGGAATTCGGGGATAGGGCAGGTTATCCTTTTTTGGAGCCACCTACTTCAGCACCTTTTATAGTTATTGCACTTCTTGTTTTACGTAAGTCTATGTACACAGTAGTGCTGTCGAATAAATGGGGTGATGTTCATCATCACCCTGCTATTTATTTACCGTGTATTTACAGGTGCTGTGCGCGTGCTGTGGTGTGAGGAGTGCTCCGCCGTTTCCTGCGCGCTGCTCTTCCATTTTGTGGGCTGGGGTATTTTTGCGGTGCTCTTTTGCGACAACGGTGGGAGTTTTTGGTGCCAAGGGTTTATCGAGCCGCGGTAGCACGGTGAGTATGGTTGCACTTTTTAATTTTACTAGTTTAACATAAAACCAGACCCAATTAGTTTTGCGTCCTTTGATTCTATACGCCGTGCCGCCGCGGCTCTGTTCCGGTGTTGTTGGCTTCGCTGGACCGATTGTTACCGCTAGCGTTCCGCCGCCGTCCCTCGTTACGCTTATTCCGGGGGGGCCCTCAGCAGTACGCAGTCTTTGCTCGAGCGGTTAGGTTAGGTTAGGTTAGGTTAGGTTAGGTTAGGTTAGGTTAGGTTAGGTTAGGTTAGGTTAGGTTAGGTTAGGTTAGGTTAGGTTAGGTTAGGTTAGGTTAGGTTAGGTTAGGTTAGGTTAGGTTAGGTTTTTTTTTTTTTTTTTTTTTTTTTTTTTTTTTTTTTTTATTGAACTTTGTTTTTGCAAAATTTGTGAGTTGCGGCAGCTCACGCTATTTGATACGCTTGCTGCCGCAACTCGTGATGTCGCATCTTGTGATCTTGTGTTGGTTGCGGCAGCTCACGCTATTTGATACGCTTGCTGCCGCAACCAGTGATGTCGCATTATGTGTGAGTTGCGGCAGCTCACGCTATTTGATACGCTTGCTGCCGCAACCCTTGATGACGCTTAATGTATTAGTTGCGGCAGCTCACGCTATTGGATACGCTTGCTGCCGCAACCCGTGATATCGCATTTTGTGTGTTGGTTGCGACAGCTCACGCTATTTGATACGCTTGCTGCCGCAACCCTTGATGACGCTTAATGTATTAGTTGCGGCAGCTCACGCTATTTGATACGCTTGCTGCCGCAACCAATGATGTCGCATTATTAATACTAAGGTCACATTATCCAACTTGTGAGTTGGATAAAGAATAATAAATAAATTATATAATATAATAATAAATGGCTAGAAAAATGTTGGAAGTTTTGAAGACTATTTTTAAGTATGATCTATTAACAATAAATTTAGTGCGTTGCTTGTCCATAATCAGTTCGGGTTATTGCTTTGATTTTAAGTGATTTCACTCTAGGGCAGATGTTGGAGGTGGCTATGTGTCCGATGTCATGGGTGGTTTTAAATTTATTATTGTGCTGTAAACAGTTATAGCACTTAGGCGCGCCTTTCTTCTCACGTAGAGGGCAGCTGTTGGTATCGTGCCCCTCTTCCGTGCAGTAAGAGCAGGGCGCCTGTGTCGCAGTGCATTTGGTTTTGATGTGGCCGAACTGCAGACATTTCCTGCACTGAAGGAAAGTAGAGAAGTCCTCTGCGTGCACCCGCTGGTGATCCACGCAGACGCGCTTCATTTCAATTATTTTGCGCCATATGACGGGCTTGGCGATAAGGACGGCGTTGTATAATTTGGGGTGGCGGTTATTCCTCTTGAATGCGAGCCGCAAGTCATCGCTGCTTACCGCGAGGGCAGTCAGCTCTTCATTTTGGCCGCGGATAACATCGACCAGCTCTTCGGAAGGCGTGTCCAATGATATTCCCTTGAGAATTATCATTGGCATCAGTTGCTTGGCTGGTTCCGCAGTGAGGTTTGAGGACTTTTCTAATTTTTTAAGGGTTTCGTCGCGCTGTTGTTGAGTCTCGAACTCCACTCGTAATTTATTGTTGGACACGGCCTGGATTCTGGACGGTGCGTACGAAGTGGTGCGGAAACTGGCTGCATTTTTAAACGACTGCACCACGTCCTGGCGTGTTTGGGACGTGCAGTCGCCCTGCGGCGCAACAATCAGCGCGGGTTTACTAGACGGAGGTGGTGGTGTAGTCGCTGGACGAGGGGGGCGAGGTGCCGGGGCGTTCGCCGCCTGCGCATAAGACCTTGGTGCGGGTGGGAGTGGTAGTGGTTTCGCGATCGTGGCAAGGTGCTTACTAAGTTCCTCGCGCACGCAGGTAGCGATTTCCTGTCGCAGGGTTCCGTCTTGGGATGCGCAGATTTCCTGCGGGGACGAAAAAGTGGGTATTTTAGCGGCCACGCACCGGATCTCATTCGCCGCGGTAGTAATGAGTCGCTTGTTGACGGCCGTAACGTTCTTTCCTTCGGCGATAGCAGCCGTGATGCACTCGGCGAGTTTATTAAGCGTGCTTATGCACGACTCGAGACTAGTCGCATCTGCTGCATTCACCGGGAGAGACGGGACTTCACCGCTAGACGGTGCCATCCTGAGTGGGACCAAATATGAAGGGTCTTAAGGAAGAAGAGAAGTTTGTACTGTCGTCAACAAGATAAACGTTATTTGTAGTGTTAAGGTGGTTCCCAGTCGAGTATAAGGGCGCCGGTGAGTGCAAAAATGCTCCCAAGGGGTCCAGAATACTCCAGGGATTAAATTCCGGAAACAAAAATTTTTCGAAGAAAAGGACCAGAATTACCTTCCTTTTCCTATACAGAGCTTAAATGATCTATCATGCGCCAAAAGGGCGGGTGGGAGGGCAAGAAAATGCGTTTTTTGCGAGCTAGCCGCACGTGGGTGGTGTCGCTAGAAGCGCCTCGGCGAGGGCTAGCTAACCGTGTAATAATCTTGACTAAGTGTAATTTAAAAAATTAAATTTAAGGTCTAAAAACTAGATTTTCAGTACAAATTTTACAGTTATTTATACAGAATTACAATTTATATGCCGAAACTGGTGGTTTCGAAGCGCACAATGCGATCTAGACACCGGCCCCGACAAATGAGCAAAGTTGAATCGCTAATCAGTACAAGTAATTAGCGCAAAACAATGAAATTTAATTAATTTTACCAAAAAAAACGTTATTTTGGACAATTTTATGTTATAAAAGGTAATTATTTCGCACCTAGACGGTATAAAACGCGCCTAGGGGTTGGACGGAGCCAAGGTAAGGTGATAGAAGCGAAAACAGCGCAGTAGTACGAGATTTCTTCTAAAAGTGTTTTCGGTTAGGTTAGGTTAGGTTAGGTTAGGTTAGGTTAGGTTAGGTTAGGTTAGGTTAGGTTAGGTTAGGTTAGGTTAGGTTAGGTTAGGTTAGGTTAGGTTAGGTTAGGTTAGGTTAGGTTAGGTTAGGTTAGGTTAGGTTAGGTTAGGTTTTTTTTTTTTTTTCTTAAGGGTTTGTGCAGTTTCATCCCTCTAACGTGATTAGAGCCTTTGGGTACTTTATTTTTGTAAATGCGGTAGAAAAAAATATTTTTTGGGGGTATTGGAGGTAGGGCAGGTTGTGCTTTTGGAGCCACCTACTTCAGCACCTTTTGTATTAATTGCACTTTTTCTTTCGCTTTACTCTATATACACAGTAGTGCTTTCGAATAAATGGGGTGATGTTCATCATCACCCTGCTATTTATTTACTGTAATATGCCTTCTTGCGCATTTCTTTTCTGTGCTGTTTAATTTTTATTAATTCCTTTTCAGGTGCCGTGCTATGATATGAGGAGTGCTCCGTCGTTTCATGCAAGCTGCTGCTCCATCTTGTGGGTGGGGATTTCATCGCGGTGAGAGTTCTGGGTGCCCAGGGTTTGTCGAGCTGCAAGAACACGGTGAGTACGGTTGCATTATTAATTTTTCCTGGTTTTCCATAAAACCAGAGCCAATTTGTTTCGCGCCGTTTGATTTTGTTCACCGTGCCTTCGCGGCTTAGACCCGATGTTGTTGGATCTGCCAGTCTGGGTGTTACCGCTGTACTTTGCTGTCCACCGCCGTCCTTCGTTACGCTTTTTCCGGGGGGGCCCTCAGCAGTACGCAGTCTTTGCTCGAGCCAACGCGTCCCACTTGCGCCGGACGGGGCAGTCCATGCTGAAAGCATTGTGCCCCGTCGTCTCCAAGCTGGCCTTAGTGCAATTGCAGCAAGTGGGTTGCGCGTTGGCGAGCTTCTCTGCGCAGTCTCTCCGCTGGTGAGGGCCGCCGCAGTACCCACATTTCTCAATCGTTTCCGTGCAGAGGCGCCTGCTGTGCCCGTACCCCAGACACATTGAGCATTGGACCAGTGGTGACTGGTCCTCCGCTTTAATGAGCTGGAGATCGAGGTACACCTCAGACGCCTCAAGAAACCTACGCCAAAGGTTTGGGGACAACTGGAGGACCGCATGGTTAGGTTAGGTTAGGTTAGGTTAGGTTAGGTTAGGTTAGGTTAGGTTAGGTTAGGTTAGGTTAGGTTAGGTTAGGTTAGGTTAGGTTAGGTTAGTTTAGGTTAGGTTAGGTTAGGTTAGGTTAGGTTAGGTTAGGTTAGGTTAGGTTAGGTTCCCGGACCCGCGGGAGTGGTGCATCCTGCGGGAGAGGGGTTGCTGGACCCCTACCGGGCGCGTCCCTAGGTTGCGGATAAGGGAATGCCGCACAGATATGTGCGGTACCGGTTTACCGGCGCGGACAGCTCCAGCAGCGGGGTCGCTCCTCAGCCTGAGGATGTGACAGCCGCGGCGGGTCTGGCCAGTGTCAACTGCTGGCTAGACATCGCGGCCTGCCGGCGTCTCGGACGTATTCCGAGTAGCGGCGGCGGGCGGTGAGTCTGCCCACATTCTTGTGGGTGGACGGCGGGGTCTGATCTGTCCAGACCGCCGCGTGGTGGTCACCTGCTGGCGTCTCGGACTCATTCCGGGTAGCGGCAGCGGGTGCAGTGCTTCCTCCTCCTGACCTTCTTTTTGGGGGGGATGGCGGAGGGAGCGGTCGTGCGAGTTCGGTCTGTGTTTACTGCGGGCCGGATGTCGCAACCTGCCGGCGTCTCGGACGTACTCCGAGTAGCGGCGGCAGGCGTTGGGTCTGCCCACTTCTCCATGTGGTGGGCGGACGGCGGTGGCCTATCTGTCCAGGTCACCGCGTGTTCTTCGACCTGCTGGCGTCTCGGACTTATTCCGAGTAGCGGCAGTGGGTCGCTCTCTCTCCGTGCCCCCATGCGCGCGGGGGACGGTCGAGTGGAGCTGTTGGGCGAGTTCGGTCAGTGGTTTGCTGGCTGGACATCGCGGCCCGCTGGCGTCCTGGACTCATTCTGGGTAGCGGCAGCGGGCGCAGTGCTTCCTCCTCCTGACCTTCTTTTTGGGGGGGATGGTAGAGGGAGCGGACGTGCGAGTTTGGTCGGTGTTTTTGCTGGCTGGACATCGCGGCCCGCTGGCGTCCTGGACTCATTCTGGGTAGCGGCAGCGGGCGCAGTGCTTCCTCCTCCTGACCTTCTTTTTGGGGGGGATGGCGGAGGGAGCGGACGTGCGGGTTTGATCGGTGCCTTTTGCTGGTCGAACATCGCGGCCCACAGGCGTCTTGGACGTTATCCAAGTAGCAGTGGTGGGCGGTAGGGCGATCGCTGTCGGTCGCGACCCGCTGGCGTCCTGGATATTCCGGGCAACGGCAACGGGTGGTGCTCTCTCTCCTTTACCTCCTCGTTAGAGGAGGAACGGTTGAGGTGAGCGGTAGTGGCTCGTCGGCGTCTCGGACGTATTCCGAATCGCGGCGACGGCCGGTATGTTTGCCCTCCTTTCTCTCTTTTGAGAGATTGGGGGCGCATTCGCGGGCGGCGGGCCCGATTCGTCGGGCAGGACTCCGGTCACCGCCGGCCAACCCGTAATCCTGTCCTTTTCAGGACGGGACCGGGGGCCGCCTTCCCTTACAGGAAGGGGGCTACGTGGAAGAAAACCACTATAAAAATTACCCTGAAGCCTACGCTTCCGATGCCCGGCTAGGGGCTGCATGGCGGAGGGGTACTCCGTCGTTAGGGCATCAACCAAAAAAAACAACATGGACAAGACAGATGAGCAACAGACTCAGCAAGCGGGTAGGGAGGCCTCAGGTCGACCAGAATCCCGTGGCTCTTCGGAGTTCAGGCGCATGTATTTGCTGGCGCCAACATCTGCCTCGGCGAGTGGGGAAACCCACGAGCCGTCATTGGGGGGGGAGGGGAGGGTGACTCGGTCTGCGAGCAGGCTGAGTCACGCCGAGAGTGCGGAGTGCATGGCGAGAGAGCCTCGAGTGGTGCTCGAGAGGCTCGCCATGGACGCTCAGGCGACGACCACCGGTCGCCCTGAGGAGGAGATGGAGTTTGAGGTGCCGGCGCCTTGCCGGTCCCGAGATAGCTCCGTCTCCGGGAAGCTCGGCCGAAAGCGTCCACGACGTGGTTCGGTCGAGGAGGACGACGTGGGTAGCCGCGCCGCTTCGGGCTGCGAGAGCGATGTCTCATTAGCATCGTCGACGCAGTCCCGCGGTCGTGTGACCCACGGTCGTTACGTGGGGCTCAGCCGACAGCGCGAGCTGTACAGGGCGCTCGCCGCTGAAGCGGCGCAGACACCTGACGCCCGTGCTTTGGCAGAGAAGGAGGAGGAGGAGAGACAGAGGAGGGAGGCTCGGGCGGCTGTCCGGGACCTCATTAGTTCCGGCTCGCAGCCGACCGACCCCTCCTCCGTCAAAGAGCGCATCGACAGTGGTCTCCTGTCGATCTTGGAGGTAGCGCGCACCTCCAAGAACATCAAGGGGACCTACATCAAGCGTCTCAAGGATGCGGTGGAGCTTGTCCAGGATGGCGTTCGCTCTCTGACAAGCTCCACCTGCGTGGAGCGGTTGCTCGCCGACAATGCTCGGCTGAGCAAAGAGGTCGAAGACCTCAGGGGCCAGATGCTCGTGGTGCGCGAGCGGGCCCCTGCAGCGTTCGACATGGCCGAGTTCCAGCGGTCCATCATGTTGTCGGTCGGGACAATGATGGACGCCAAGCTGGCCGGGGTCAAGGAGTTGCTTCCGCCGGAGCGGGTTTTACGCCCGCCCCTGGCGGCGGACAGGCGAAGCTGCGCGGAGGTTGTGGGCAGAGGGCCCAAACCAGCCGCCAAGCAGCCCGCCAAGCCCGCACCCAAGCAGCCTCGGTCGGCACCAAAGCCGACTCCCAGACCGGCTCCGAGGCCGGCTCCCGGCCCGGCACCGAAGCCGACTCCCGGCCCGGCACCGAGGCCGGCTCCCGGCCCGGCACCGAGGCCGGCTCCCGGACCGGCACCGAAGCAACGACCTGGACCGGCCCCCAAGCCGGCTCCCAGGGCGGCTGCAAAGGCTGCCGCTGCCAAGCCTGCTCCAAAACCGGCTTCAAGACCGGCGCCCAAACCTGCTGCACCAGAGCAGAGTGCGGGTGCGGATGAAGCCGGAGGCTGGACCGAGGTCTCCCGGCGGAAAAGGGTGAGGAACAGGGTCAGGACAGAGGCCCCCAAACCCAGACCCGCCAGGAAGACACCGTCCAAGAAGCAGAGCGGCAGACAGCGGAGGAAGATGGCCCAGAGGCAGCGGCGTGCGGCTCAGACGCCCGCCGTTGTCTTAACGATTGAGCCCGAGGCTGCCAGCCAAGGGCTCACGTACGCCCAGGTCCTGGAGAAGGCGCGGCGACATATCAATGTCGCCGAGCTGGGGATCGACATGGCGGTCGATCCCATCCGGATCAAAAGGTCCCAGACGGGAGCTCGAGTACTCGAGCTCCCCAGGAACGTGAGCCGGGAGGGGGCGGACCTGATGGCCGAGCGGCTGAAGGCCATCTACGAGGATGGCACAGTGAGGGTCCACAGACCTTGCAAGTGCGCGGAGCTCCGGGTGACAGACCTGGATGACTCCGTCACTAAGGAGGACCTCACTGCAGCCGTCATGGCGAAGGGCCAGTGTCCTCCCGGCACGGTGACGGTCGGCGAGCTTAGGCTGGGCCCCGGGGGCATGTTCACCGCCCTGGTGAAGTGCCCGCTGGTCGCGGCCCCTAGGCTCGTCACGACGAGGTCCAAGAAGTTCTTGGTCGGCTGGAGCTCCGCTCGTGTGGTGCAACTTGCAGCACGGCCCATGAAGTGTTTCCGATGCCTGGAGATCGGACACACTAGGCCCGTGTGCACCGGCGAGACGGACCGTAGCGGGCTGTGTTACAGGTGTGCACAGCCCGGCCACAAGGCGGCATCCTGCGGTGAGCCCGCCAAATGCCCCATCTGCGTGCAGAGGGGGCGCAAGGCGGACCACCAGATGGGCAGCCGGGGATGTGCTCCCCCGGCCCCGACCAGGAACAAGAGGGCCTCAGTACGGCCCCCAAATGACGCGGCGAGGGCGCAGGTCGCGCCCCGCACGGAGGAGATGATGGAGTCGTAATGGACCAAGTCCGTCCACATCTCTTCCTCCAGGGGAACATCAACCACTGCGCCGGTGCCCAGGATCTCCTCCTACAGGCACTGGCGGAGTGGGGGATAGACGTTGCGGTGGTGGCGGAGCCCTATTTTGTCCCCCCCCGGCCCAACTGGGCGGGGGACCTTGACGGGTCCGTCGCTGTCGTCGCCGCAACAGGCACGCGTTCCCAGCCCCTACACACTATCCGTAGGGGCTCTGGATATGTCGCTGCGTCATGGGGGTCGTACGCCGTCATCGGCGCGTACTTTTCACCGAACAGGGGTCTCTCCGAGTTTGAGTCATTTATGGCCGAGCTGGAGGCCCTTGTTCGTGTGCTGGCACCTCGCCCGGTCATCCTGCTAGGGGACCTCAATGCCAAGAGCACGGCTTGGGGGGAACCGGCAACAGACCGGCGCGGGGAACTCTTGGAGGAGTGGGCCCTGGGGTTGGACTTGGTCCTTCTCAACCGGGGCCACACCCAGACTTGCGTCCGGCATAATGGCGGGTCCATTGTGGACCTGTCGTTTTGCTCCCAGGCCATTGCCGGGCGCATAAACGACTGGCGTGTCGTAGTAGGGATGGAGACGCTGTCTGATCACAGGTACATTCGGTTCAGCGTCTCTCCCTCCGGGGGGCCCAGGGTTCGGCCGACCCCGAACTCAGGCCCTCCACGATGGGCCCTAAAAAAGCTTGACAGGGAACTGCTGATCGAGGCGGCCATCATCAGTGACTGGTGCGCACCACCGTCGGGTCTCTCGATTGACGACGAGGCGGAGCTGTTTCGCAGAACGCTGACGTCGGTTTGCGACGCAGCGATGCCTCGCGTCCGGAGAAGACCCAACAGACGGGCAGTCTACTGGTGGTCGCCAGAGATCGCAGTGCTTAGGGAGGCGTGTGTTGAGGCGCAACGCCGGTACACACGCCATCGCTCTAGGCACAGGGACGAGGCCGCGGAGGCCCCTCTTTACAGGGCTTACCGCACGGCCAGATCGAATCTCCGCCTGGCCATTCTGCAGGCGAAGGCCGCAGCAAGGCAGGAGATGTACGAGGAGCTGAACCGGGATCCGTGGGGTCGCCCGTACCTGGCGGCGCGGAATAAACTTCGCGTCGCAGCGCCCCCGATTACGGAGTCCATGGAGCCTCAGCTCCTCCGGAACATCGTTTCGTCCCTGTTCCCATCCCACCGGACTGACTTTATCCCTCCAGCTATGGGTACCGCGTTTTCGCGGGAACAGCTGGAGGAGATAACCGAAGGAGAGTTCGAGGCGTGTACCCAACGCCTCCGAACGAAGACGACTGCTCCTGGACCTGACGGGGTACCGGCTCGGGCTATTGCCTTGGCTGTGGGTCCCCTGAAGGACCGGCTGCGGGGTCTCTTCAACGCCTGTTTAGTGGCGGGGAGATTCCCCAAAGTCTGGAAGACGGGGCAGCTCGTCCTCCTTCGCAAGGAGGGACGCCCGGCCGACTCGCCTTCGGGCTACCGGCCTATCGTTCTGCTGGACGAGGCGGGCAAGCTCTTTGAGCGCGTCATCGCCGCCCGCATCGTTCGGCATCTGACGGGCACGGGACCCGACTTGTCGGCCTCCCAGTTCGGCTTCAGGGCGGGCCGGTCTACGCTGGACGCCCTGAGCCACGTCAAGAGGTTCGCCACGGAGGCTGCGGCGCGGGGAGGAATGGCGCTAGCGGTGTCGCTCGACATCGCGAACGCCTTCAACTCGCTGCCGCACCAGTGCATAGAGTCGGCGCTTCGTTATCACGGGGCGCCCCTCTACCTCCAGCACATCGTGGCGGACTACCTGCGCGACAGGCATGTCGCGTACTCCGGAGTGATGGGCCCGCAGCTGCAACCCACCGGGCGCGGTGTTCCACAGGGGTCAGTCTTAGGACCTCTCTTGTGGAACATCGGGTACGATTGGGTGCTTCGCGGTGCCCTCCTCTGTCAGACGGAGGTCGTCTGCTATGCAGACGACACCCTGGTGTTGGTCCGGGGGACCACCCAGGAGGAGTGCATCCGGCGTGCTACCTGCGGCGTGCAGCTCGTCGTAGGTCGCATCCGGATGCTTGGATTGGACGTCGCTCTGGGGAAGACCGAAGCACTTTTGCTACACGGCCCCCGGAGCAGACATACGGATTTGTGCCTGACGGTGGAGGACGCGAGGATCCCACTGTCGGGCACAATGAAGTATCTCGGCCTGGTCCTCGACGGGCGGTTGAGCTTCCGGGAGCATTTTCAGCGGTTGGCGCCGAGGCTTCGGTCCGCCGCTGCGGCCCTCGGAAGGCTCCTGCCAAATGTCGGGGGCCCCGACGTTGGGTGTCGCCGTCTATATGCCTCGGTCATTAGATCGATGGCTCTGTACGGCGCACCCATTTGGAGTGACCGACTGACGGCCGATAACCGGGCGGTCCTACTTGGTTCGCAGCGTGCTGTTGCCAACAGGATCGTCCGGGCCTACCGGACCGTCGGTCACGAAGCCGCGTGTGTCTTGGCTGGGACACCGCCTTGGGATCTGGACGCGAAGGTGCTAACGGACCTTTACACCCGTTGCACCGAGCTCCGGTCCCGGGGTACCGACCCCATGCCGAGGCAACGCGAGCTCTGGCGACGACAGGCCCGTCTCGTCACCATGCGGAATTGGGAGCTTCGGCTCGCGAGACCGTCGGCGGGACGGGTCACAGTGGAAGCGATCCGCCCACATCTCCAACCGTGGGTGGAGAGGCGGTACGGTTTATTGACCTACCGCCTCACGCAGATACTGACCGGGCACGGGGCCTTTGGCCATTACCTGTGCCGGGTCGCCAGGAGGGAGGGGACCACGGCTTGCCACCAGTGCGGTGCCAGCGATGACACCGCGCTGCACACCCTGGCCGTGTGTCCCACCTTCGCCGAGCCCCGCGCCGTTCTCCAGGCGGCGCTGGGAGGCGTGGACGTCTCCGCGTTGTCGGCTGTTGTCGCATCCGCGCTCAGCAGTCGCGCAGCGTGGGACGCGCTGTCCTCCTTCTGTGAGACTGTCATGTCCCAGAAGGAGGCGGCGGAGCGCGCTCGGGAGGACGACCCCGACGCGCCCCAGATACGCCGACGTCGAGTGGGGCGGCGCAGAGCCGCGCATGAGCGCGATCTCCCGCCCTAACTAGGGCCCTGGGCGACAGGCACGGGGGTGCATGTCGTCCGTGTATAGGACCCACGACGGGGAGCCACATTTCGTAGCATCGGGTGTGGTTCCAATACGAGGCGGGGAGGCCGAAGCCTTTTACACTTCGGCCTCCAATCACGAAAGTGAGCCATCGGCTTATTGGCCGATGGATCCCCGCGGTTGGCGCGTGACGAATTGCAACGCATTACCACGCGCCAACGCTAAACGCGGATGACGGTGCACGGCGGTTCAGGTTTAGTCAGTAAGAGTCTGACACTACCCATCCGCTCCCCCGAGTGGGTGGGTGTCCATGAGGATTCCCCCGCCTTATCAAAAAAAAAAAAAAAAAAAAAAAAAAGGTTAGGTTAGGTTAGGTTAGGTTAGGTTAGGTTAGGTTAGGTTTTTTTTTTTTTTTTTTTTTTTTTTTTTTGGTTTTGGTTCTTTCATCCCTCTGACATGGGGGTCAGAGTCCTTGGGATGCGGCGTGACATTTTTGCAGGGTGGAGATTGAAAGAAGGGAAGAAGGTTCGGCAGGTGTTACTCCACCTGCCGCGGGTGCGTACTTCGTTCATGCGGTAGTTTTGCTGTAGGGTGCCGGTCACTTTCACAAAGGTGGGTGATGCTTAGCATACACCCTGCCATTTGGTTCTCCTATGAACCCTACAGGTACACGCGTGATACGGAACGAAGACGCTTCCGCGGCAGGAGCGCGCAGCGAGGATGTTGCGGGGCGCTTTCTTTCCGGTGGCGACTTCTTGCGGACGACGCGTTTTGCAATTCACAGCGACAAGGTACGTCTGCTTGTTTTGCGTTAATTTGGCCAGTTTCTTACGAGACTGGCCCGAATTAGTTTTCCGCAGGTTTTTATTTGGTACCTTGCCGCTATGTGCAACGCTTTTTACGTGCTTCACCACCGGATTGAATAGGCCCACCAGTGCCGTCTCGCAGACCACTGTGCCGAGGTCGTTGCGCGCCTTCTTTCTGAACAGGATCTCCACCCTGTCGTCGCCAGCTGGGAGGTCGCGGAACAGTTTCCGGTTTTGCACCCTCAGGAAGTCCAGTACGTCCTCATCCTTGTGAAAGGTGAGGACATCCCTGAGGGTGACGAGGGGGTCCTGATTTTTCACAATCAGGACCTCGAGCTGTTCGTCTGCTTCCTCGATTTTAGCTTTTACCCTGTTCCGCTCCTCTTCGGTTCGACAGCTGACGACGATCTTTTGGTCTTTCGCCTTACGGACCCGGTCGACGTGCAGGCCCTCAACTTTAGCGTTGAGGGCTGTCCGGATCCTCCCAAGGACCCGTTCCCCCGTGTCCATCTCGTCCCTGGACGTGACCACCACCGAGTGCAGCGCAGTAGGCTCCGGGCGTTTCCGCCCCTTTGCGCTCGCCGCCACACTCGCATACGTGGGCACCTCCAGGGACTGAGTTTTAGCCGTTTGGAGGGCCTCCTTGAGCTGCTCCGCTTGCTCATTGCTCTCTCTCATTAGCCTACTATGTTCGGCCAATGAGGAGAGCAACTCGGAGACCCCCGATTGAACTCCCGCCAAACTGCCCGCGGCCTCCTCCCGGGGCTGCGGCTCACTCGTGCGCTCCTCCACTACGGCGTCAATAAACGCCGGCGGGGAGGAGCACACAGCCTTGCCAGCTTCGCCGTCTTTGATGAGCTGGTACAGCCTATCGATGGCCTGGGTGACGGAGGCCTTTATGTCTGTTTTGAGGTTGCGAGACGCATTCAAAGCCATTTTGGCCTTCACCACCCATGCCCTCGCCTCCTGCAACCTGCTAGGCTGCACCACCACGGCTGGGCTCGCCTCCGGGAAGAGGACCTTAGCCGCCTCCCGCTCCCCCATGTCCCTCCGGACTTTAGTCTGGGTTTTAAAGGCTTCGGTCTTGGTCGCTTGTCTCGGGGGAGTGGTAGGCGGAGATGGTTCCGAGGATTTCTTGGCGGGGGTGCGGAACATCCTGAGGGATGAAAGTGGTCGGGAAGGGAAGAGGGGATAGGCCCAACTCTAACCCAACGTAACCTTTATAATGGGGTAAGTTTGTAGAAGTTGTAAATACAGTTAGGGAAGTAAATTTGTAGAAGTTGTAAATATAAATTGTAAAAAATAAAATAATAAAAATAAAAACGTTAAAAATCTATGTGCTAACTGTAGCTTCGCTGTCTAGGGGTGCCCTCGCACTTTTTTATCAGCAGCGGGGTTCCGGCGGTTCTGCCCAAAGGTCGACTTAGCAGGTAAACACTTCTTGCTAGGCAAGAAGTGTCCAAAACCGACCTAAAATACAAAAATTTTTGGTGCCTGCTGCACAGGTACAAGTTCCTGGAGGTAATCCCGCTGCTCAAAGCTTTGGGACTAAGTCTGTTGGACAGAGCGCTAAAAGACCTTTAAAACGCCGCAAACCGCAACCCTCTAGCACTATCGACTCCGGAGTTACGGCCTCCCAAAGTAAATGGGGTGTTAAAATGTGTTCGCCGAAAGCCTCCGGAATCGATATGGCTGAGAAAATATGGGTGGGTGGGAGGGCAAAAAACTCGCAATTTCTTTGGCTCGAGGTAGTCGGAGCGCCACGTGAGTGGTACCGTTCTCTTCGGCTGGACGTTTGCAAGCGAATGGCGTAATAAAATTTAGGGGTCCGGGAACAAATTTCCCTGGAAAACCGTGAAAAACTGATTTTTTACAGGATTTAATTTAATTTTTAAAGTAGAAAAATTTTGAAGTTCTATATAATCACACGATACGTGTGCTATATATTTAGGAAGGTCTTTAAGAGACCTACAAACAGATATGACTAAATGAAACTTTTGCTAAACAGTTTTTGAAAAAATTACTTTGAAAAATGTTAAGAATTTAGACTGTTTTTTATCAAAAAAGGTATATGTTTTTTAAAATGGGGTGCCAAAATTATACTCAAACGAAAGCAGACGTCTTGCGCTGTAGGTCAACAAAGAAATCGCGACAATCCACTGATAAACAGCGAAGATATCACGTGTCAACGAAATATAATACCGCTATATAGCAATATAAACAACTATTTTCGTAAAATTACGAAAAATATCAATTATTTTCGCGTGTATAGGCGCGAAAGTCAACAATAATATCAAAATGGACACGTTTAGAAAAAATAATAGTTAAAATCGCACAGAAATAAAATTTTTTGTATACGAGTGAACTGTTTGTGCGACCGGCTTAGGTGGATTTTCAAGTACTTATATAGCACTCCACGAGATGTTGTTTTGGTCGGGAACACAAATAGCAATTTCCTCGGCTCCAGGTAGTCGGAGCGCCACGTGAGTGGTACCGTTCTCTTCGGCTGGACGTTTGCAAGCGAATGGCGTAATAAAATTTAGGGGTCCGGGAACAAATTTCCCTGGAAAACCGTGAAAAACTGATTTTTTACAGGATTTAATTTAATTTTTAAAGTAGAAAAATTTTGAAGTTCTATATAATCACACGATACGTGTGCTATATATTTAGGAAGGTCTTTAAGAGACCTACAAACAGATATGACTAAATGAAACTTTTGCTAAACAGTTTTTGAAAAAATTACTTTGAAAAATGTTAAGAATTTAGACTGTTTTTTATCAAAAAAGGTATATGTTTTTTAAAATGGGGTGCCAAAATTATACTCAAACGAAAGCAGACGTCTTGCGCTGTAGGTCAACAAAGAAATCGCGACAATCCACTGATAAACAGCGAAGATATCACGTGTCAACGAAATATAATACCGCTATATAGCAATATAAACAACTATTTTCGTAAAATTACGAAAAATATCAATTATTTTCGCGTGTATAGGCGCGAAAGTCAACAATAATATCAAAATGGACACGTTTAGAAAAAATAATAGTTAAAATCGCACAGAAATAAAATTTTTTGTATACGAGTGAACTGTTTGTGCGACCGGCTTAGGTGGATTTTCAAGTACTTATATAGCACTCCACGAGATGTTGTTTTGGTCGGGAACACAAATAGCAATTTCCTCGGCTCCAGGTAGTCGGAGCGCCACGTGAGTGGTACCGTTCTCTTCGGCTGGACGTTTGCAAGCGAATGGCGTAATAAAATTTAGGGGTCCGGGAACAAATTTCCCTGGAAAACCGTGAAAAACTGATTTTTTACAGGATTTAATTTAATTTTTAAAGTAGAAAAATTTTGAAGTTCTATATAATCACACGATACGTGTGCTATATATTTAGGAAGGTCTTTAAGAGACCTACAAACAGATATGACTAAATGAAACTTTTGCTAAACAGTTTTTGAAAAAATTACTTTGAAAAATGTTAAGAATTTAGACTGTTTTTTATCAAAAAAGGTATATGTTTTTTAAAATGGGGTGCCAAAATTATACTCAAACGAAAGCAGACGTCTTGCGCTGTAGGTCAACAAAGAAATCGCGACAATCCACTGATAAACAGCGAAGATATCACGTGTCAACGAAATATAATACCGCTATATAGCAATATAAACAACTATTTTCGTAAAATTACGAAAAATATCAATTATTTTCGCGTGTATAGGCGCGAAAGTCAACAATAATATCAAAATGGACACGTTTAGAAAAAATAATAGTTAAAATCGCACAGAAATAAAATTTTTTGTATACGAGTGAACTGTTTGTGCGACCGGCTTAGGTGGATTTTCAAGTACTTATATAGCACTCCACGAGATGTTGTTTTGGTCGGGAACACAAATAGCAATTTCCTCGGCTCCAGGTAGTCGGAGCGCCACGTGAGTGGTACCGTTCTCTTCGGCTGGACGTTTGCAAGCGAATGGCGTAATAAAATTTAGGGGTCCGGGAACAAATTTCCCTGGAAAACCGTGAAAAACTGATTTTTTACAGGATTTAATTTAATTTTTAAAGTAGAAAAATTTTGAAGTTCTATATAATCACACGATACGTGTGCTATATATTTAGGAAGGTCTTTAAGAGACCTACAAACAGATATGACTAAATGAAACTTTTGCTAAACAGTTTTTGAAAAAATTACTTTGAAAAATGTTAAGAATTTAGACTGTTTTTTATCAAAAAAGGTATATGTTTTTTAAAATGGGGTGCCAAAATTATACTCAAACGAAAGCAGACGTCTTGCGCTGTAGGTCAACAAAGAAATCGCGACAATCCACTGATAAACAGCGAAGATATCACGTGTCAACGAAATATAATACCGCTATATAGCAATATAAACAACTATTTTCGTAAAATTACGAAAAATATCAATTATTTTCGCGTGTATAGGCGCGAAAGTCAACAATAATATCAAAATGGACACGTTTAGAAAAAATAATAGTTAAAATCGCACAGAAATAAAATTTTTTGTATACGAGTGAACTGTTTGTGCGACCGGCTTAGGTGGATTTTCAAGTACTTATATAGCACTCCACGAGATGTTGTTTTGGTCGGGAACACAAATAGCAATTTCCTCGGCTCCAGGTAGTCGGAGCGCCACGTGAGTGGTACCGTTCTCTTCGGCTGGACGTTTGCAAGCGAATGGCGTAATAAAATTTAGGGGTCCGGGAACAAATTTCCCTGGAAAACCGTGAAAAACTGATTTTTTACAGGATTTAATTTAATTTTTAAAGTAGAAAAATTTTGAAGTTCTATATAATCACACGATACGTGTGCTATATATTTAGGAAGGTCTTTAAGAGACCTACAAACAGATATGACTAAATGAAACTTTTGCTAAACAGTTTTTGAAAAAATTACTTTGAAAAATGTTAAGAATTTAGACTGTTTTTTATCAAAAAAGGTATATGTTTTTTAAAATGGGGTGCCAAAATTATACTCAAACGAAAGCAGACGTCTTGCGCTGTAGGTCAACAAAGAAATCGCGACAATCCACTGATAAACAGCGAAGATATCACGTGTCAACGAAATATAATACCGCTATATAGCAATATAAACAACTATTTTCGTAAAATTACGAAAAATATCAATTATTTTCGCGTGTATAGGCGCGAAAGTCAACAATAATATCAAAATGGACACGTTTAGAAAAAATAATAGTTAAAATCGCACAGAAATAAAATTTTTTGTATACGAGTGAACTGTTTGTGCGACCGGCTTAGGTGGATTTTCAAGTACTTATATAGCACTCCACGAGATGTTGTTTTGGTCGGGAACACAAATAGCAATTTCCTCGGCTCCAGGTAGTCGGAGCGCCACGTGAGTGGTACCGTTCTCTTCGGCTGGACGTTTGCAAGCGAATGGCGTAATAAAATTTAGGGGTCCGGGAACAAATTTCCCTGGAAAACCGTGAAAAACTGATTTTTTACAGGATTTAATTTAATTTTTAAAGTAGAAAAATTTTGAAGTTCTATATAATCACACGATACGTGTGCTATATATTTAGGAAGGTCTTTAAGAGACCTACAAACAGATATGACTAAATGAAACTTTTGCTAAACAGTTTTTGAAAAAATTACTTTGAAAAATGTTAAGAATTTAGACTGTTTTTTATCAAAAAAGGTATATGTTTTTTAAAATGGGGTGCCAAAATTATACTCAAACGAAAGCAGACGTCTTGCGCTGTAGGTCAACAAAGAAATCGCGACAATCCACTGATAAACAGCGAAGATATCACGTGTCAACGAAATATAATACCGCTATATAGCAATATAAACAACTATTTTCGTAAAATTACGAAAAATATCAATTATTTTCGCGTGTATAGGCGCGAAAGTCAACAATAATATCAAAATGGACACGTTTAGAAAAAATAATAGTTAAAATCGCACAGAAATAAAATTTTTTGTATACGAGTGAACTGTTTGTGCGACCGGCTTAGGTGGATTTTCAAGTACTTATATAGCACTCCACGAGATGTTGTTTTGGTCGGGAACACAAATAGCAATTTCCTCGGCTCCAGGTAGTCGGAGCGCCACGTGAGTGGTACCGTTCTCTTCGGCTGGACGTTTGCAAGCGAATGGCGTAATAAAATTTAGGGGTCCGGGAACAAATTTCCCTGGAAAACCGTGAAAAACTGATTTTTTACAGGATTTAATTTAATTTTTAAAGTAGAAAAATTTTGAAGTTCTATATAATCACACGATACGTGTGCTATATATTTAGGAAGGTCTTTAAGAGACCTACAAACAGATATGACTAAATGAAACTTTTGCTAAACAGTTTTTGAAAAAATTACTTTGAAAAATGTTAAGAATTTAGACTGTTTTTTATCAAAAAAGGTATATGTTTTTTAAAATGGGGTGCCAAAATTATACTCAAACGAAAGCAGACGTCTTGCGCTGTAGGTCAACCGGTTAGGTTAGGTTAGGTTAGGTTAGGTTAGGTTAGGTTAGGTTAGGTTAGGTTAGGTTAGGTTAGGTTAGGTTAGGTTAGGTTAGGTTAGGTTAGGTTAGGTTAGGTTAGGTTAGGTTAGGTTAGGTTAGGTTAGGTTAGGTTAGGTTAGGTTAGGTTAGGTTAGGTTAGGTTAGGTTAGGTTAGGTTAGGTTAGGTTAGGTTAGGTTAGGTTAGGTTAGGTTAGGTTAGGTTAGGTTAGGTTAGGTTAGGTTAGGTTAGGTTAGGTTAGGTTAGGTTAGGTTAGGTTAGGTTAGGTTAGGTTAGGTTAGGTTAGGTTAGGTTAGGTTAGGTTAGGTTAGGTTAGGTTAGGTTAGGTTAGGTTAGGTTAGGTTAGGTTTTTTTTTTTTTTTTTTTTTTTTAGGTATATTTGAATTAATCCCTCTGACGTGGGAATCAGAGCCCTTGTGTGCAGTTGTGCATTCTTTTTGCTGACCGTGATGTTGTTGGGGGAGGGGGATATAGCAGGGCACCCGACTATGGGATTTGCTGCAAGACACGCGCGCTGGTTTCTTCACTTGGGGCAATGATTTATCTGCTCGGGCGGTGTTAAAACTGGATCATGATCATCATGACCCAGTCTTTAACCCGCAGATGCTCTTGTTTGTTTGCCCCTCTTCTTTCTTTGCAACGCGCGTTTCTGGAGCATGTATTGCGGCGATAGTTTCCGGAGCCAGCGTGGATTGCTTGGGCGCTCTAGGCGGTCCATTCAGACCACCACGGCGTTGCTCTCTACTGCATGCTAGATTGTGCTTTTTCTGCAGGAAAAAGTGTGCAATCAGCGGTTTCTGGTGATACTTTTTGCCGTGATGGTCTGTGTGTTTTGAGCTGCTGCCCGCTTGGTTTTCCACCACTGGTCCAGAAGTATCGTTCGCGTAGCTCTTTATCATCCCATTGCCGGTGCTCGTTTTGCCGTTGGCCAACGTGGTGCCCTCAGCAGTACGCAGTTTTGGCTCTAGCCAACGCGTCCCATTTGCGTCTGACAGGGCAATCTCTGCTGAAAGCATGATGCCCTGTTGTCTCCAGTTTTGCCGCATGGCAGTTACAGCATTTGGGAGTTGCGTTGGCGAGTTGATCTGCACAGTCTCTTCGCTGGTGAGGGCCGGCGCAGTGCCCACACCTCTCCGAGGTTTCGGTGCAGAGACGTCGGCTGTGCCCATACCCCAAGCACATGGAGCACTGGACGAGCGGAGATTGATCCTCCACCCGAACGTGCTGCATGTCTATGTACACAGTCTCCGTCTCCATCAGCCTACCCCAGAGAACTGGGGACACCTTTGCCACCACGTGGCACATAAGCGCGTTCCGGGCCTTTTTGCGGAAGCGAATTTCCATCCGGTCATCATCAGCTGCGAGGTCGCGGAACAGTCTCCTGTTTTGGGCCCTCAAGTGGTCAAGGATGTCCTCATTTTCATGGAAGCTGAGGACATCCCTGATGATAACGAGGGGGTCTTGGTTTTGAGGGACCCGCACCTCGAACTGTTCCTCCGCCGCTGAGAGCTTATTCTGGACCCTGTCCCGCTCCTCTGCATTTCGGCAGCTGATGACCACCTTCTGGTCCTTCGCCTTCCTGACCCGGTCTATTTTTATGTCCCCCTCCTTGGTCTTTAGGGCTCTCCTAATCTTCCCCAGTACGTCCTCTCCAGTGTCCATCTCGTCCCTGGATGCGACCACTACCGAGTGCAGCGCAGTGGGCTCCGGGCGTTTACGCCCCTTTGCGCTCGCCGCCACACTCGCGTATGTGGTCACCTCCAGGGATTCCGTCTTATTCTGGAGAGCATCCCTCAGCAGTTCCGCCTTCTCGTTGCTCTCCCTCATCAGCTTACTGTGTTCGGCTAACGAGGAGAGCAACTGAGAAACCTTTTCTTTTCCCTCCACCTGGGACACACTTTCCTCCTCACGTGGCTGTAGTACCCTCGCCGGCTCATCTAGGACTATTTCAGAGAGCTCCGGCGAGGGGACGCACGCAGTTTTCCCGGCTTCCATCTCCTTGATCAGCTGGTACAGCCTATCGATGGCTTGGGTGACGGAGGCTTTGATATCGGTCTTTAAATTCCTTGAAGCGTTAAGGGCCATCTTAGCCTTCACCACCCATGCCCTCGCCTCCTGCAACCTGTTAGGCTGCACCGTGCTGACCGGAGACTCCTCCGGGAAAAGAACTTTACCCGCCTCCTGCTCCCCCATGTTTCTCCGGACTTTCGTCTGGGTTTTAGAGACTGTTTTTTGCGTTAATTTAGGGGGAGTGGTTGGCGGGGAGGGGCCCGTGGCCTTCTTGGCGGGGGTGCGGAACATGCTGGTAAGTATAAAACAGAGGGATGTAGGGATGAGGATGGGGATGAGGACAAGCTAACTCCAACCTAGCCCAACCGAGACGTATTTTTATGATGTAAGTTTGTAGAAGTTGTAAATTCAGTCTTAAAATTAGTTTTGTAAAAATTTGTATAAGTTGTAAAGTTGTAAAAAGTGTATAATAGTAAAATAATGTATAAAAATTTTTGATAGTGCGATTAAAATAATAAATAGATAAAATGCAGTAATATTATAAGTCTTTTTAACTTTTTTCCAGATAGCTGGTCGGATTTTTCAGGCGGATGCTGTCAACCTGCGTGTCTCCTTTTGCGTGGCGGTCTGCAGGAACCTATCCGCTCCTCCCTTAGCCGATTTAGTCGGAATACACTTCTTGCGGGGCAAAAAGCGTCGAAAACCGGCCAAAAAGATATAAATTTTTTGTTCTCTTCGGACAGGAACGAGTCTCCAAAATTTGTTCCAAGATTCAGGAAAGTGAACCAAGGTCTATTGGTTAGAACGGTCTAGGAACTACAAAACGCCTCAAACCGCAGCCCTCTAGCACTATCGACTCCGGAGCTATGACCTCCCAAAGTGAATGGGGTGTAAAAAGATGGACGGAAAAAGCCTCCGGAATCGATATGGTCAAGAAAATATGGGTGGGTGGGAGGGCAAAAAACACGAAATTTCTTCGGCTCGAGGTAGTCGGAGCGCCACGTGAGTGGTATCGTTCTCTTCGGCTGGACGTTTGCGAGCGAATGGCGTAATAAAATTTAGGGGTCCGGGAACAAATTTCCCTGGAAAACCGGGAAAAACTGATTTTTTACAAGATTAATTCAAAGTTTTGAAGGTTAAAAATTTAGATGTTCTATATAATCACACGATACGTGTGCTATATATTTAGGAAGGTCTTTAAGAGACCTACAAACAGATATAACTAAATGAAATTTTTACTAAACCGTTTTTGAAAAAATGACTTTGAAAAATTATGTGATTTTAAGAGGTTTTTTGTCAAAAAAGCTATTTGTTTTTAAAAATGGGATGCCAATATTATACTCAAACGAAAGCAGACGTCTTGAGCTGTGAGTCAACAAAGAAATCGCGACAATCCACCAGTAAACAGCGAAGTTATCACGTGTCAAGCAAAATAATGTACCGCTATATAGCAATAACAATAACAATTTTCGTAAAAATACGAAAAATATCAAATATTTTCGCGTGTATAGGCGCGAAGGTCAACAGTAAGGTTAAAATGGACACGTTTACAAAAAAGTTAGAACAAAATCGCACAAAAATTAAAATTTTTGTATACAAGTGAACCGTTTGTGCGGCCGACTTAGGTGGATTTTCAAGTACTTATATAGCACTCCACGAGATGTTGTTTTGGTCGGGAACACAAATCGCAATTTCCTCGGCTCCAGGTAGTCGGAGCGCCACGTGAGTGGTATCGTTCTCTTCGGCTGGACGTTTGCGAGCGAATGGCGTAATAAAATTTAGGGGTCCGGGAACAAATTTCCCTGGAAAACCGGGAAAAACTGATTTTTTACAAGATTAATTCAAAGTTTTGAAGGTTAAAAATTTAGATGTTCTATATAATCACACGATACGTGTGCTATATATTTAGGAAGGTCTTTAAGAGACCTACAAACAGATATAACTAAATGAAATTTTTACTAAACCGTTTTTGAAAAAATGACTTTGAAAAATTATGTGATTTTAAGAGGTTTTTTGTCAAAAAAGCTATTTGTTTTTAAAAATGGGATGCCAATATTATACTCAAACGAAAGCAGACGTCTTGAGCTGTGAGTCAACAAAGAAATCGCGACAATCCACCAGTAAACAGCGAAGTTATCACGTGTCAAGCAAAATAATGTACCGCTATATAGCAATAACAATAACAATTTTCGTAAAAATACGAAAAATATCAAATATTTTCGCGTGTATAGGCGCGAAGGTCAACAGTAAGGTTAAAATGGACACGTTTACAAAAAAGTTAGAACAAAATCGCACAAAAATTAAAATTTTTGTATACAAGTGAACCGTTTGTGCGGCCGACTTAGGTGGATTTTCAAGTACTTATATAGCACTCCACGAGATGTTGTTTTGGTCGGGAACACAAATCGCAATTTCCTCGGCTCCAGGTAGTCGGAGCGCCACGTGAGTGGTATCGTTCTCTTCGGCTGGACGTTTGCGAGCGAATGGCGTAATAAAATTTAGGGGTCCGGGAACAAATTTCCCTGGAAAACCGGGAAAAACTGATTTTTTACAAGATTAATTCAAAGTTTTGAAGGTTAAAAATTTAGATGTTCTATATAATCACACGATACGTGTGCTATATATTTAGGAAGGTCTTTAAGAGACCTACAAACAGATATAACTAAATGAAATTTTTACTAAACCGTTTTTGAAAAAATGACTTTGAAAAATTATGTGATTTTAAGAGGTTTTTTGTCAAAAAAGCTATTTGTTTTTAAAAATGGGATGCCAATATTATACTCAAACGAAAGCAGACGTCTTGAGCTGTGAGTCAACAAAGAAATCGCGACAATCCACCAGTAAACAGCGAAGTTATCACGTGTCAAGCAAAATAATGTACCGCTATATAGCAATAACAATAACAATTTTCGTAAAAATACGAAAAATATCAAATATTTTCGCGTGTATAGGCGCGAAGGTCAACAGTAAGGTTAAAATGGACACGTTTACAAAAAAGTTAGAACAAAATCGCACAAAAATTAAAATTTTTGTATACGGGTTAGGTTAGGTTAGGTTAGGTTAGGTTAGGTTAGGTTAGGTTAGGTTAGGTTAGGTTAGGTTAGGTTAGGTTAGGTTAGGTTAGGTTAGGTTAGGTTAGGTTAGGTTAGGTTAGGTTAGGTTAGGTTAGGTTAGGTTAGGTTAGGTTAGGTTAG